>BMAV01020930.1:72129-100431 GCA_019973955.1 Trichonephila inaurata madagascariensis | reverse complement strand
TGTGTGTGTGTGTGTGTAAGCGAAAGCAAATATAATGCAATCTATTCTATAAAAAGAAGAAATGCAAAGAAAAAGATTTTAACCAATAAATATATTGACTTTTTAATCAGAATGAATCTCATGAATTATTAAAATGAATGAGGAAAAAATTCCTTTGAACATCCATACATATATTTTTTAATAATGATAGCTTTAAGCATATTTAAACTAACTATTACGTGCTCCTTACTTTAAGAGATTAATATTTACTTACATCATTTAATTTGATAAAAAAATATTTATGTTTCAAGTTTATCCTACAATTCTTCCAATTATTTTTATAAATCTTGGCGTATAAATGTTCGCATCTTATTAGCTCAAACTCTCCTTCTCATTTAAAGTGTTTTAGTATTTTCTATTTTCTTTCGGAAAATTCAAATCATTAATTTTAATCACAAAAGTAAAACATTTCTTTGAAACTATATATAAAAAGTCCGTCTGTATTTATAGACTATTTGCTCAAAGAGGGAAGTTATGTGAAAAAAAAAGCGAAATTTTGTTTAAAAAAAATAACTTAATAATTTAATTGTTCTGAAAGATGTTCCTTTCTTGAAAAAGAGAAGCTATGATTTGTAGGTAAACAAATCCATTTATGTGTAATAATGAATTTCACTACACGTGAGCTTCTGCAAATGAATATAGAAATATTAAAGTTGCGTTGGGGGTTATTTGTGCGAAACAAGTTAATTTCAGTATTTATTAAGACATGTGCTTAGCAAATTGTTTGCTTTAAACTATAAACTCAGTTTTTCCATGATTAAAAATGTTGCTTCATTTTATGCATATCTCACAATTTTGAAAATATTCCGTTCTACCACTCGTTATTTGATGGAGTCCAATTTCAAGGCAAAACCTCATTTTATACCGTGTAGCTTCATCTCATGGGAAAATAAACATATGTGCAAAATGAAAATATTTTCCATCTGCTTTTATTTTTTCTTTTGTCAATTTCTTCCTTAGCTGGGAAGTTCCAATTCACAATCACATGTTTAATAAATCGGGATATTAAAAATTTGGCTACAACGGATTTAAAATACACATGCAGTAAATATTACATGCTATTTTTATGCATAAATATGCATAAAAATATATATTTAATTAACTTACAACATCAGAAAACATTCATATATATCACAAGAGAATTATCAGAAAAATAATAAAGGGAATTTACCTTTTAATGTTAAAGTGTTGAATTACTTAAACTGTATATTTTTTTGCTTAGAAACAAGTATAATATTACATACGATTTCGTTACTTATTTTTTAAACTCTTCGACATAAATATTTTTAACGAGTTATTTTTTGTACAAATTAATGGATTCTATTGCCAGATCATCTAAAGGATTTTTTTAAAAGACGAAAAAAATGAAGAATCACTTAAATTTTTAATGAAATGAAAAGTTCCGCTATATTCAATAAAAAGAACAGCTAAAAGAAATATTGTTAATTTATAAATGTATAACCATCTTTAAAAGAAATTACCACGAACATTTTGAAATATTTTTTCGTACACATTTTAGAATAAAGGTGAAACATATTAATTAGTAAAAGTCGAAGGAAAAGTAAATTTTACCAAAAAAGGAAGTAGGTACATTTATTTTGGGTTAATTAATTTCTTTTGATGGCACTAACATAAAAATAGGTAAAAAACAATTCCAATTCGTAAGCAGATAAATGAATTCGAAACTGCAGAACATGAGAAGGTTGTTTTTTTTATACTCAGAAGAGAATCAATAAATATCTGAATTGAATTCTATTATGTTAAAAAAATTCGGGTTGTGCATACAAACTAGAAATCGTAATTTTAATTAAAAGGATTAATGTATTTTGGAATCCCATAAGGATTTGACTCCTTCATTTTGAATTTTTTTTTTAATTATGTTTGATAAAATTTGAGAAATAAGTGTCTTAAAAACTTATAAAAAAATAATTTGCTTAACACTTTATCTACCACATTATGATTTACTGCAGTTTTTTTTCAAGCAATATTTTTTTTTCGAATCACTACATTGAAAATTAAAGGATATACATAAAAAAAAATACTCAAATTTGGAAAATTTAATTAGAGCTAATTAATTAATTGCAGATATTCAACTGTAAAATTAACTATTCACTCTGTTTACTTAAAATAAATAGTCAAATTGTTTTCTAAGGCCTTCATTAACATACAAAAAAATGAGACATTTACCTTTTGACATTAACTATTTTTTCGGAACAAAAATGACTAACATCGCAATGCGCTGAAAGCGCCGTCAGCTGAAAACTCAATTTCTGCTATAGAACTATTCGCCTTCCTCACTAAAATACTTATCATAGAACCCTTGTTTCCATATATCTTGGAAGAGTGGATTTAAAAGAATATTCTTGCTAAGTATCGTCAGAGGACTCGTAAAAATGGTTATTCTATGTAATTTTAAATTGAATGGTACTTATAAGTACCATCGGTAGATAAAGGGTTAATACCCACATGACCTACATCATATCTCCAAAATTATGTAATTGCTAATAAATAATATAAGGGGTCTCAAGGGTGTTATTTTTATCTTCAAAGTAGAAAATATAAGCAATTTTTGACTATACATAATTATTTGATGTTGAAATTAAGTAATTAGTTTCTTTTACACATTATTTTCAAAGGAATGAGGTTTCAAAAGGTGTCAGATGTGCTTAGGATATAATGACAATTTTAAAAATTTTAAGCATATGAAAATAAAGAACATTTGTTTTTAAAAAATATTAAATAAGCATTATGTTTCGCATGATATTTTCTAAAATAGTAGGCTGATTTATAAAACTTTATGGAATTCTAAAAGCTATCATACCTTTTAAACCTTACCTAATCTTAGTATTAAATATATTTTTTGTTTCAATAAGTTGAAAAATATTGAAATTTAAAAAAATAAAACAAAAATTTATTTCTTTTACTTTTTAAAAATATAATTTGTTATATTTATATTTAAAAAAGCAACAGTGTAAAAAGAGGGTATTTAACTTAAAAAATCAACCTATTGCTAGCAATTAAATCAATTATTTTAGAAAATATCATGCGTAACGAAAAACTTTATTAATATTTGTTAGAGAATTTTTTTTTTACTTTCATGTGTTTATAATTTTTAAAATTACTACATTTTACACTTTATTGAAACCTCATTTTTTTACAAAAAAAAATGTGTAAAAGAATCTATTTATTTGAAATTAACCTCAAAGAATTATATCTATCCGAAAATTGTTTATATTTTCAGCACTCGAGACAAAATTAACACCTCTAAGACCTCATAAGTTAAAACTTATTTTTGACACAAGAAGTAAAAACGTATTTGTCTATTAATTACTTATTCTTTTTTTAATAAAAACCAATGTCATTTTAAAAAGTCTTTTGGTCATCTTGAAATTCTGTATACTCTTTTATTAAACATGTAAGCGATTACATTTTCAGGGTCTAACAATTTCTTCATCTGGCTTAGCACCTTACTAATGCTAAAATAGCATTGACAATCCCTGTGTTATGAATTGCAGTAATGTTTCTTAAAAAAACTGGTCATATCTAATCATTTTATGCCCAACTTTAAAAGCGCAATAACAGGTCGATAGCATATTGAGACCGACTCAAATGTTTTCTTCATCGACTCCCAAGCTGCAACTTAAGCTTGAAGTAGTAATACACCAACTGACAGAATTAACACAATTCAGTGTCAAACTAAAATTGCGGAGTTAATCTCATATAGCCGGACTGTGGCCTTACAGTGGGTCTCAAGTCAAGCTGAGATCCCCAGCAATGAGAGAGCTGACCATAAGTCCCAGCAGAGAGCCGAGTCATCTCAATGGGAAATCCCCTTGACCCTCAGAAGAGCAAAGATCATTATTTTCACATGCATTGACAAATGTACTGCCATGACCAAAACAACCAAGATCCTTGTAAAGCCATGGGAATCCCTGGCCTCTATGGATTCTATCGCGAGGAACCTGGAGAGCCGAGGTTGTTTGCCCGTTTTCGCCTAAACACCGGAGACGACGTTTAGGTAGTATACTTTCACTGTGTTGCTTGGCCTGGCTGCTGACGAGGCATGCTTGCTTTGCGGCCATTCCAGAATGAATGGCAACCATCTGCTCTAATGCACTTAGTAGATGAAGACCGGACTGATGACGCCATTAGTTGGTAATAAGAGGCTCGGCGTTAAATGTTCAAGAAGCCAAGCACATGCGTCAGATAAATAAAAAATAAAATATTGAGACCTACTAAGTAACTCTTCTCAGCACACGTCATTCTACAATCATATTTCACCACGATTATGAAAGGTACCATATGAGTTGAATAATTTAAGATTGTGTGTGTGTGTGCATCTCTCTCTCTCTCTCTCTCTCCTCAAGAGGTAGAAAATTCCTAACCCCAATTATAAGAAATGCTGTGACAGTCCAGTTTCACACGATCACATTCGGAAATGCATGTAACCTTTTAAGAGGGACTTAACGTCCGACCACCTTATTATCATAGAGTTTTTTGGTTGTCAATAACCTTCTGGAGATGATATGATATTTGTAAGATCGTTTGAGGATAAGAATAACTAATAAGAATGCATTCGTGCTGAACCCTTCTTTTGGAAGAAGGGTTCAGCATGAATAACCCTTCGAGCTGAACCCTTCTTGACCCTTCGTGCACGAACATAAAAACCCTTCTTTTGGTTGCAAAGTCACAGAACATTTCGCTGATTGAGTATATGCGCAATATACAAGGCTATCAGATCAAACTCGGCCAAAATTCATCTCGTACAACAACTAGGGAATGCTTGGTACAAGATATTCTAAGATTAAATTAGAAATCTGTACAAGAGGATATAGATCAAGATGAAATTAGAATCTGACGTCGACATATACCAGCATACATTGCAGTCTCGGGGACTAAGCAATTATTGATTTTAACAATCAATGTGTAATAGCTAGTCATTGATGCGTCTTACAGCTCTAAATTTTTCATAACTTCACAGCTTGTGTATAAATAATGACTTATTAGTTCAAATAAAAAAATAATTTTCTTCGTGGTGCTTAAATATTTTTTTCGAAAACTTATATTTACTTGGAATGGAATCAATTATAAATAATTTCTGGATAACAATTTAAATGTTTACAAGGAACGAAAATATGTCTTCGTCAATGCAACAAAACCTTGATTAATCAGAATTCATTTTATGAAATGATAAATTTAATACCGAAATGTTTAACTTAGAAATGCTATCCTGGCATAGACACATTTCCTTGAATATTTTTAAAGGAGAATGTCTTGCTTGATATGTATAAAATGCAATGGTTTTTCGTGGCATTGAAAACAGTTGAAATGCATTATATCTAATTAATATTAAAAATTGAATTTTAAGCTTAACAATTTATAAGCACAATAAGCAATATAAACAAATTTTGCAAATTATAAGTACAGAGGAATACGAATATTAATAAACAATTTAAAACAGACCGATGGCTTATTAACGTCTCGCTTAAAATATCATGACTAATGTCGATGGATCTCGCAATTTCGCACTTCGGTCGAGGAACGAGGACAGTACTTGAGCTGAAATTCCACTTTCTTAGCCTCCACACAATGCAAATTAAAGACATTGAAACTCTACACGACGGGTCTTCAGTGACATCAGAACTCGAACTCACGTCCCACCAAGCCCAAAGTAAGTCACCAGTTTGCAAAATTAATCCCTTGAACCCTCACAGAGTTCGCACCTTCCATGGATCGTATTACAACTACTTTTAAACATTTACGTATGAATTATAAATTTTAAAAAATGAATCTTTCTTCTGAAGAAATCTGAATCAATAATCAGAAATCAGCAATACTCAATCTGCTACAATCAATTTATAATTTAAGCAAGAAAATAACAAAAAGAAAAAAAATAAATGTGCGTTTCGTTTCGTTTATATTGTTGCTCGTGAATACATTAAAAAAATTTTTATCATTAGAAGGTTCCAAGAAATAAATTAAGTGAAATCTCACTTCAAAATACTTTTATGTCTCGTTATATTCCCTCATATATGTATACGGTTTGATAGGTTATCTAATATTCAATACAAAATCATTGGTCATTTGTTTTATGATATAAACAGGTATTCTATTGTATAACTCATTGTTTAGTGATGTACACTCTCTTGTTACACTGATATATATTGTTTTCCTTTAAATTAGATTTACGGCAATGTAGTACATGAATAATTGAAAATAATTACAACCACATATATATCATTTGACAAATGAATAATGAATTTTAGTAATATATACATATATATATGTACAGATAGCTATAGAACCTAAGTATAACTATTCAAGATAGGAAATATTAGGCACAGTAATACAATAACAAACTCCTGGCCTTAGGAACCAAGATATATATATATATATACGATGGTAGTAGGAGAGAAAATTTTCCTGTCGACTGTGGACAGAGTTGTATATGAAAGTCAAAACATAGAATGGGATGTTAAAGATAAGAAAACAAGATTTTATTTTTCCTCATAAGTGCCAAGTGCATTAAGACATTTGTCATTCCTACTTTATAAGCTTCAAAAAACCCTCCAGGAAAAACTCAGGACTTTGCATACGGAAGAAGCGTTTACTTTTGAGGGGACAGTTTGTGCCTACAGGGTTACAGTGCCTACCCAGTACGTAATTGCGACACCCTGTTCGAAATTGAAAGATGTGATTGTCACGGGCTTCTTAGATCTGGCGTTCTGTTGTTGGATAACAATGCGAGACTACACTCGGCGGTGACAACGCAAAACCCTATTGCAGCTCTTGTTTGGAAGCACCTACAACATCCGCAAGTCCTGATCTCACACCAAGGGATTTTTATCTGTTTCTTGCTTTGAAGATCTCGCCTGAAGGCGCTTTGGAAGCAATTCTGAAGTCAAAAAGCCGTTAAACACTTCTTCCGTATGCAATGCCCTGAATTTTTCCTGGAGGGATTTTTGAAGCTTATCAAGTGGTATGACAAATGCCTCAATGTACTTGGTACTTATGTGGAAAAATAAAGTTATGTCTTATTTTTGATGTTTCATTTTATGTTTTGAGTTTCAGACACAACCTTGACCACAGTCGACAGCGGAAATTTCCGACTCACCCTTGTATAAGGCAACTACACAAGATTACTCAAATGCTTCTTGTTTTGTTGACTGCTGAAAAAAACTATCGAAAATTTAAGAGTTTAGAAGAAATAATTTCTTGTGAACCAGAGACCAGTTTCAGTAAAGAAAATTTCTAAATAGGGTTTTTGGAAAAGCAATAAAAAATATTCACATATAAAGAAATTATATATGTATATATATATATACATATATAATCCCTTAATAGGAGAATATAAAAGAAAATTCTATGAAAAAAATATTTATTTAAACGAATATATTGACTCCTTTTATCAAGATCTCATGAATTATTTAAAACAAAAAAATACCTCTTGAGATTTCATTCGCGTTTCTTTAATAATGTTATCTTTGTGCTATCCTAACGAAAACCTATTCTCTACTTCATGAATATTTAATTCATTTGATTTGACAGAAAAAGGCATAGGAGATCTGTATTTATTTTTATACTTTCTTATGTTAAAACTTTTTAGGTGTAGTGTAGTGTATATATTATATATATATAAGCCCCTCTAGAGGAATACCGTATTATAATTTTTCTGATTTTACTCTTATCTTAAACCAATTCAAGTATATTCTTTGTATTTAAGAGAAATGTAATGTAAAATAAATGAAAAAAGAGTTAGTAATTACCACTCAAAGCCTCTTTTGATATTAATTAGTTTTTTTTCGGTGGGGGCGGGGGGGGCGCTTATTGAAGTCATTGTTTTAAAAAAAAATTCCTTTGAAATATATATTTGTTTTACACATCTCATCATTAAACATTCCTAAATACTTAAAAAAATACGTTTACATTATACATGGGTAAACTTTTCCAATACTTATGTAATTAGCTTTATTAAAGTAATAATACACTCGCTATCAAAAACTAAGCCGGGAGTGGTAAAGTAATATGGTATGTGAGCACAAATCACCTTCATTCAAAGTGTACAGCGTGTGATCATGCTTGTTACGAGGTGATCAACCACCACAGAGATCAGTAATCGCAATTCCTCCTGTAGAGCAAATTCGAAATCTCTGAGAGTGACTGGAGGTAGGAAACGTCAACATACAGCAAGGTTGAAGGCAACCCAAGGATTTTAAGGTGGATTAAGGTTCGGTGAGTAAGCCGATCACTCTATACGCACATTCTCCAAAATGTCATAAACGATGGCAGGTCTATAGGAATGCGCATTAGCGTCTATTAAAGCGAATGAAGTACCAACTGCTACGCGTAAAATTTCAGAATGGGGTCTAGGATTTTTCAACTCCATACCATACAACCATCACCGAATCTTGCCTATAGATGTACAAGTTGGAACGATATTGAAACAAATTCCATGCCCAGACCATGATATTTCCACCACGGAATGCGTGATTTTTGATGATGTTCACTTGCTGATTGCGTGTGCCTTATTCTTTTCAGACCTTTACACGCTTATCTTTGGGCTGTAGGGAGATCTGGACTCATCTTTGAACATAAAGTTGCCCCAATCAGAAACATTCAAATTCGCATGCTGGAGGCACCACTTTAAACATACCCCTCTGAATTGGATGGTTAAGGAATCAAAAACTTATGGTACCCGGGTATACACACCATCAAGTGTACCTACATATATGAAAATACTACCAATAATAAAACAAACAATAAGAATATTATTCATGTATTTTGACGGCATTCATCTTTGGAATCAATCGCAATATTTCTCGACGAATATCTTTCGATGGTTCATATTCTTCAAAAACCAGTTTCTGATGAAGAAAAAAAAAACTGTTACTTTTAACGCTGAATGAAATTTTTCCCAAATGCAAATCACAACTAAAGTTATATAATACATACTTTATTATAATATTACATCAGACTATAAATTTAGTTCGGCGATATTTCTACACTTGTGTGCAAAACTTAAGCAGCAATGTAAATACTAAGCAATCTATGTTAGTATACTCACGCACTGACGTCGGCGCGTGCAGCTCAAGACTACAATAAAAGAAAAAACAGAGACGCAATTAAAGACATTCGCTACAAGTGTAAGTACTTTCGGGAAATCACATGGACGACTTCATATGTGGAAGATAAATTGGAATGCTGGATGAGGAGTGCAGTTAAACCAGTGTATCTGAAAAGTTCGGAATCAACAAAAATGTCCTTTCGCGTGTTTAGAAAGCTTTCAAAACCATAAATACAGCTGTTAGAAAAGTGGATGGTGAGCACCCCTTTGCAGTGGATACCCGATATATCGCTCTGCAGAAGAAAAGAGTCAGCAGTCGTAATTGATCAGTAACTGTGTAAGGCAACAGGGCAACAAGTGTCGGGGTTTACTGTGATCTGAAACTTTCCAAAAAGGGCATATTCGCCCGCCATCTTGAACACTGTCTCACTTTGAAAGTTGACCATCACTGTCACTCTTTAGATTAGTGTAAGGAGCATAAAAACTTTACTTCTTATCAATGGAGTCGAGTTCTCTTTATGGATGAGAGTCATTTCTGTGTCACAAGCGATTCTCAACGCCAGTTGGTTTGGAGACAGGTAGAGACACGGTTTCATTGCCGTAACATCATGGAAGGAGACCGTCGTCTTGTAGTTGTCGTCTGGAAAGGCTTTCTCCTGAACTTCCGGATTGATCTCCAAGTTTTCGACAGAGGTTATGCAACCAGAGAGAGCTATTGTAAAGAAGTGATCTTTCCCCTCTTTACAATATGATTCTTTTCCAAGATTGCTATTGGATCATACTTCGTTTTATGGAGGACAATGCATGGCCACACCAGCTGCTGATATTCAGCAGCTACTGGAAAGTGAAGATATCATTCGAATGGATGGGCCAGCAGTCTTGTCTGATTTAAATCCCATAGAACCTGTGTGGGATGCTTTGGAGGGACTCCTTGTAGACGATTATATCCTCCAAGGAACACCCGAACAACCAAAAAAGATGCTGATTAAGGAATGGGAATTCTTACCTCAAGGACTGTTGGTTAATCTAGTGCAGAGTATGGAGAGACGGTGCGGAAAAACCACTGCAGTAAGAGGAGGGCATAACCCATGCTAAGAAAGATCTGCTTTTTGTTCTCTTTCTCTTGGACAAACCATCATGTATAACGATACAATGAGTGTAATAAACCCCTTTTTTAGTTTGATTCCATACTATATGCATTGTATTCATTTTTGCGAAACTATGCTCCTCATTTAAATACAATTTTGCTGTTTCTCATTTCTAAGTTTCATGTCTCTCAGATGATTTCTCGTGAAGTTATGTGTGGAAAAACTCCTGTTGCTTAAGTTTTGCACACCAGTGTATATTATAAATCAATTACTGAAAAAATTATTATTAAACGAATGCATTACATCACAAAAAAATATGAAAATGTAGAAAATATATCTCCCAAAATATATTTTAACTTTTTTTAATCTGAAATATCATAAAATGATACGATTTTAAATTAACAAAAATAATAGCTTATTTGATTAATAAATATTCAGTTCATAACAGCTAAATAAAGCAAGGCTAAAAATTTTAATAATTCCATGTAACAGAAGATTTATTTTTATATAGCATAATTATTACACTATGCCACGTGCTTGGTTATTAACTAAGAAGACTGTAACGTGATTATTTTAGAAACCAAATAATTTTAGTTTAAAATCAATTAATTTATTCTATTAATACGCCTTCCCACACGAAGTATTTCGAACAAGCTGAATTCTTAACAACAAGCATTACAGAGTTGAGACAAAACATTCCTGCAGCAACATTATGCGTTGCCATTATTTGTTAACAATTTACTAAAGTTATTTTCTTAAATGATAGTATTTGAGCTATCATATGACAGATCATTAAACTGTGGTGCTAAACTGCTAAAATATAGTTATTTATACGTGCATTTACATCACGTATTAGTTTTGGACGCATATATGCATATTTTTACATCATTGTAATGATATAAAAATGTTCGTAATAGAGCTATCTCATGGGGTTAATTTTTTTATAGCTAAGCCCTTATTTAAAATTATCAAGATTGTTACTTTGCATTATGAGACCATTTTGCATTTGAACTTATAAAAAGGAAACGAAAGCAATTCCTTAATATATTTGAATGTAAAATATTAGCCATTTATAGAAAATTATATATTTTAAGTTATGCAAATTTCCATAAAAATTGATTAACTAAAAATGTCTTTTAAATATTTAAAAATTTGAAAGATAAATAATTTCTGTGTTTTGTTCATTGAGGAAAATATGTTATTTTGCAACAAAAATGAGACAATCATTAGAGCGGGGCTTACTTACTACGAAAGATATTTAGACTCGCATTCATCCAAAACGTGTCCACTTTTTTCAGAATATAAAATATTACAGTCTAAATACCAAAATACTTTTAGAAAAGTTTTATTGTATATGTTTTTCAGGCGTAATCATGATATTGGAAAATCAGTCAAACAAATATCTCAAACGAATCTTTAAAAAAAATAAGCACATCACACCATTTGAAGCTTTAGATACTTCAGAAAAAATCAAAGAAATAAACATTTATTATCATTGATACGTTTGCAAAATCATCTTAAGTATTCAAAAATGCAATTTAGAATTAAATAAAATTAAAAGCTTTGGTTTTTTAAACAGTACATACCTATACGAAACATACAGTACATACAAATATCTGATACAAAAGTACACTATAGGATATTCATTATATAAGGCTGTTACTATTTCATAGATTTTTGTAGACCCGCTATGGCAAAGGGGATTAATATTCAATATTCTCATTCCTTTAAAGGAAAAATAAAGAATTATCAGTAAAAGATAATAATTATATAAAAAATTTCATCTTCATAAATTTTCTGAAAACATTTGCAAAAATCATGGGAAAGTACAGGTGTTACGAATTAGTGTCAGAAAACATCTGACAGGGGAGCGTAAAATCCCCTTGGGAAGTTTACATATAATTAACATAGAAAGGGACGTCAGAGATTGGAAATCATTTCGGAAGGTGTGGCAATATTTTGACGCCGTCTGCTTAATTAGTTCAAAACTCGGACTAGAATGCCTCAATACTCAATCGAAACTGTCATCATCACATAAAGGCTTATATTGCTTGAAGGGAATTGATGTTTCCGCTTTATGGATATATTAAGAGAGTGGACGTCCACCTTGAGTTAATAAAGTGCATTTTCGAAAATATTAAATTCTAATTGATTTTATGGAGGCATTTGGCAACAATTTATTTAACTTCCTGACGAAGCGCAGTTTTTAAATATTACTGCTATTTCGTGATCGCTAATAAGGATTTTTTTTTTTTAATACGGAATTATTTTCTCGGATAACACAAAGTCAATAAGAAGAAAAGAATGACGTTTTAAAACTCAAAGGATATTTAAATATTCTGCAATGTATGAGACAATGCTTCGTACAGGAAGTACCAAACTCATTAATATAATGTTCTCTTGGAAAAAACATTTGAAAAAGACGGCATGTGATAATGACAATTTATATTTTCGTTATCCAAGAATATGCCCTATTTTCAAGTTGTACTTTTAAGGTAAAAAAAAGTATTTCATACAAAAGGATTTAAACATTCAGAAAAATTGTACGCTTTAATGTAATGAATTTGAAAATATATAAGAGACAAAGGACATTTTTCCTAAAATTCCGAAAAAAAATTTAGCATTTTAACAGTAATTGTACTTAACTACGAAATTAAAAAATAATTCCAAAATTATTACACCTAGGAGTGAATTAAATGTAATGAAGTTATTTATAATATAGTTAACGAAGCTTACATACTACATTCGCCTCAAATATATGTATGTGTTTGTGAACATTATTTTTTAAACAGAAATAATTTTTCGCTTGAAAAATATTAAGGTTTGAAAGTCCTTAAAAGAAATCAATGCTTATATCATTAAATGTTTTCATATAAAAACAACTATGTCTCTAAAATAATATTTAGCTTTCAAAACATCAAGTGTAGTAAAAGTAATTATTTTAACAAAATAAATAAAAAAAATATTCTTGTTCTTGAGACAACTTCAACGTAAAAGGACACGTTTAGCTCAATCCATGTATGTCATGCTAATTTTAATAAGAAATAAAGTCGTAAGAATAAATTTTAAAATTAAAATTATGAATACGAACCTTTTTTTTGTGTGTATGGTTTGTAGAACTCTTTACAGCAATGAGTTCTACATAAAGTTCATCCCTGATGTCCAGTACATTAGTTGGATCAGGAACGCTTCAAGGCATGTGACATCTGAACCGAGGTTAAGGGCCTTAACCTCAAGGGGTGCTTTGTCTCGTCCTTAATAAGATCATAATCAGAATAATTTTAATCGTCAAATGTTGTCCCCGAAGATTATTCTCAGAAAAACTAGGTATTTCGAACGACTAGGTATTTCGACCAAGCAACGGTGGCAAGAATGCATTATTATACCATATTCATCGCCCTGTCTAGGAAAGGCCAACCACTATTTAGGCAGAAAGAGGAAATCAGTTTAGGTTTGTAAGATTGTGAGTCCCGCACATTTATTTGCTAAGGGTTACCGTTTGTACAAGTATTCGACGCCGCGTGCTATATGCTGATAACTTAAAAATGTCGTAGGTGAGGTCTATAATTCTGAATAGGAGTCCGGGGTCTCAAGAAATCTGAAGGCGTCACAGAGTTGCAGAATCATCTATCAAATAGCCCGGCTGCTAGGATTAATGAAACGGGATTGATTTCGCTTGATATTTGGTCCCATTTGATTCTCTCGTATAACACTTACTGCTGAGTGGTATGTCACCAAGAATATTTGCCTTGTGTTATTGACCATTCTTTCACGAACGCTTGGGTTTACATTTCAACAGCACAGTGCGGGCTCGCCCACGACACTTTTTGCAGCTTGTCTTCCTACTTCTCCAACATATCTCTGGTTGACATGATCACCAGAACTTTTCACAATAGAGAACATTTGGGCTCTGGTGAGCAAAGATCTCCAATTCTCGCTAAACCACATTAATTAAACTCATCAATTGTAATGCGTATGATAAGCAAATGTCCGCTAGAGAGCATCTGCCATTTCCACGCATTAATGGCCAACCGGATAACAGCTTACAAAAAAGTGAGATATGAAGCAATGCATTACTGACTGTATTTCCTGAATAAGTCATCCAATACCTATAACACAATTAGTGTTCCATTTTTTTTCAGTACATACTGATTTTATCCCATCCAGAAAACTTCTTAATTCGTCTTTTTTCTTTGTTATTGAGCAATAAAACATTGACTACGTGTACCCCTATATTATCGATTTTCAAAAGTTTTTCCACCAATAGAATGGTGAACTTAAACGTAAAAAAATATTCTGCGTTAATCGATTTCGTACATTTGTGTTGATAAATTCAAAACAGAAATGCAAAATAGTTTATTCAGTTTATTTCTATGATTTCAATTTAATTAAAATGCGTTTCACATTCAATTTTTTATCACGAGTGTAAGATTTTCTATTCAGAATAAAAAAAGCAAATAGCTATTTTATTTCCATTTTTATAAATTTTTGAATTTTATTCTAAATTTTTTTAAAGCTTTCTTACAAATATACGTCAATATTTTTAACTCAATAGGGGATAGCACATGCTTACATTAAACTATAAACACTGAAACATTTTATTTCTGTGTTATATATTCTTTTTTTAAAAAATATAGTTCTTTATGAAATGTAATAAATACTATTAATTTAAATGCGAGATGTTTTTGTAAGTGGAAAAGAAGTACAGGCATTAAGAATAATCCTCACAGCTTGGAAGCAAGTGTACTTTTATAAACTCAAAGACAATGTTTCGAGTTTAACTTATAATGGGCCTTTCTCGCCATGAATACATATCACAAAAGTAACCGAAAATTAGCTATCACGTCCTATTCGAAAGCTTTTAGCAAAGTATCTATGAAAAGACAAGACAGTCATTTGGAATTCAGTGCTTGGCATTTTCGAATCTTTAACCAAGAAAATTGCATTGCCTTATTAGTACGCTCTTTTCTCTGCTGAATATTGCTATCCTGTGAGCCTCTCTAGCTAATAGGTCATTGCCAGATGCGTAAACATGATTAGTAGAGAGCAAAAGATCGTTTTATTGGAGAAAAGCGATGAAATTTAGTTCCTGATGGTTTCGAGGTTTAATGATGTGTGCTGTGCCGCAACTGTTTTAATCAGGTCAAGTGTATCTTTTGTATAGTATACGCTTTCATAAGTATCTCTTAAATCTTCAAAAAGTCTTTAAGAAGTCTATTTGCACATTTTCCCGTTCCACTGGATAATTATTTAGTTCTCAGGGTTGAAATTTGTTCTAATTTTAATCAAATTATATTAAAGAATGAATATATACCAGTAGATGGATGCTTTACAGGAATTAAAAATTTCTTTAAAGAAAAGTATGTACAGTTTCCCTTTAAAATAAGAATATTTCCATTAAAATGAATTTCATGTGTGTTTTTTTAAATAGGGATTAGTCAATTTATAAAAAGGTATAAACTAGCAAAAATTTTTAAAAAATGTTTTTTAATGGAAATGATACTTTGCAATTTCAAGTATACTGTTACAAATTTCGGAAGTCACCAATTGGTTATATATATGTGGAAATTCTCCCCACTAATAATTATTTACAATTCATTTTAAGTACATCAAATTTATTTTCAAAATTTTATAGCACGGTTCTGAAATTCTTATGAATGAAATGCTAAAACTTTGTTGAAATAAATCGCATAAAACTTAAAAGAACTTTAATTTAGTATGAAAGTAAAACGCAATTTGTAATCCGCTTCTCAAACATTTAGATTATAGATAGGGTAAAGGGGTAAAACAAATAATTAATGCTGTATAACGTTACTAGTCATTGCGTCTGACGTCATTTTGTACCCGCCTACGTAGCATATCTTCTAAAACTATCAAGAATTTACCTTATGAAAATTTCCACTGAGAAGAAGCAACAGTTTGCTCTTAGTTAATACCAGAGAAAGGCAATCAGAGCAAACGTTGTCGTTTAAAAACGGCACAACCTCATCGCTTCCTAGTATTATCTTGATAACATCGTCTTGAACTTTTCGTGAATGCTGTAATGGAGTACATGCACTAGGAATTGGAAGATATATACCTCACATAAGGTGAAGCAAAATGAATGGAAACGAGGCACGAAGATTATACAAACAAAGGTTTCCACCTCTTTGTATTCCAAGTCATCCTGCCTTTTCCAGAGTTCATCCAGGACTGCATAAAATTGATCTTTACCTTCTCAAACCTTAATGTAGCACGTTTACTAAATGCATAAATGCCAGAAATTAAAGAGGAAGTTTTGACTAGATTTCATGCAGCTCCTTTCTCAAGCACATACGAAATGGGTATTTCTCAGCCAATGGTGTGGCATATTGTACTTAAAGAACTCAAGCACCCCTACCGCATGCAAAGAGAGCAATTTACAGACTTTGTATAGTGAATGCAGTGGATGAAGAAAAACTATCCACGATTTCCTGCATTAGTATTATTTAGTGATGAGGAAAAATTAAGCAGAGAAGGTATTTGAACATGCGCAATTAACACGTTTGGTCCGACTGCAACTCTTTACTGCACTACCCTTCGTAATCACAAGCAGAAATTTTCCATGAACATCTGGGAAAGTGCCCTTGGGGATTACCTGGTAGACCCTTACATCTTGCCAGACCGTTTAATCGGGACGCAATATACCATATCTTCTAGGAACGATGTTTCCCAGTTTATTGCAAGTTCTCTTGCTCCCCATTCAGGGAGATATGTGATTTTAGCACGATGGACCATCAGCACATTGATCCATCAGGGCCCGTAACTTCTTGAATGAAACATAGCCCGTAAGATGGATCGGAAGACGCTGACCTGTGGATTGGATTCCTCCCTCACCGGAGATCATTCGAGTGGACTTTTTTTTCTGGGGGCACATGAGATCTTAAATGTACGAGATGTCTGTGGACAGCTGAAGATCTCGTGGCGAGAATTGTTGTTGCCGCGGATAAAATTGATGACACCAGGAATCTTCGAGAGGGTGCATCAGTCGTTCCTTCATAGGCGTCACCTGTGAAACGACCCACGTGGTAGACATTTTGAGCCATTGCTGTGAGTTTTTCACTAATCAATAAATCTGATAGTGAAACTTTTGGCATTGGTCATTCGCTTTCCCAACACTGTTGAATGTTCAGGTTTGAATTCTAATATTCCTCATTCATTCCTCTCAGAGTAGAAAGAAACTTAATGTTTCTTAGTATTTATTGGTCATCTGGATGGGTACTGTCACCCCTCTTAATTTGTAAGGAAAATTTAGAGCCACCCTATAAATGTAGGGTAGCACACACAAAAAGAACAATAAAAATATATGCAATATACACCCACTTTTGGCAAAAAATTCGAAGAGAAGTTTTGTTATATAAAATCAATTCAACTTCTGCGTTTAAATAATTTATTATATTTTCACAAGAATATATACAAAAATGTAACATTTCAAAATATTTTATTGGAAAAAAAGCCAGCAGAATTCTTATTTTATTTTTATTTTAAAATATTCTGAAAAAAAAATCTTTAAAACTTTAATTATAATTATGTTTATCTGCGTATGACGCTTAAAAGTATTAACTAGACCAGGGATGGAGAACCTTTTTGAGACGTGGGTCAAATTTCGTTCATATTTTTTTTTAGTACTAGCGCGTGGGTCACTATTGCCCATTTGCATCAGAGCAAAGTTTAAAAATTTTTAACTCAGTATTTTTAAAACTAAACATCTTTAAAATTCAATTGGCTTAACGGGTAAAAAGGGGCCCTGTGGAAGTCTCTACAAACATAACTGATGAAAGTGTATTTTATCCGAAGAAAGTGCTTTAAATATGGCTGTTTGCTTTGTTTTTGGATTGTTTTTCAACAACCAAAATGTGAGCAAAATTATACACTTTATTGATATTTTGTAAATACCTTTGCTTTATTTCAAATACTACATACTTTCATATACATTTGTTATCATTTGCGTAGATTTGGAACTGTAATTATCAAATTGAAGGTTATAGACAGCATTTAAATTGCATTTGTGTCATTGAGATTGAAAAATTCAAAGAGAATATAAATAATTTACGCAAATTAGAAAATCTAAATAAACCTGCGTAAGCAAACAAGTGGTTGCCTAGCAATTGTGTGTTAATTAAAAATCTTGCGTGGGTCAGTGTCTGACCCACGGGTCATAGGTTCGCCATCACTGAACTAGACTTTACTTTTTTTGAATAACACCACCCAAAGAAAACCTTTGATGAGAAATTCCAACTAGTTTTATTAAAATAGATTCTAATGATGTCACCCAAGCGTTTATTTCATTCCTATAAGTGGCATAACGAAGAATTTCAATATTTCGTTGGACTTTCAATAAATCATTACAGCATACATTTTGTAACTTGTTCAAAGTATCTTCAAAAACTTAAATATTTACGCGTTATTGAAAATAAAAATTGCCTTAGTATTAACCTATAATAGTAAAGTTTAATACTTCTCAGAAAAGAAATAAATTTCATTTAACAAAAAGAAAGTTTAATGTAAAATTACAAACTTTTTCGTATCCTTATCATGTATTTTTATACGTTTGATAAAATTAATTTAAAAAAAAAGTTGATCTATGCACTTTCGTAAATATTTCATTTTTGAAAATCAAAGCTTATTCATTTTATACAAAAACAATATTTCACAATAAGTTTCAAAAGACAACCAAAAAAGGAAACTAACCTTACGTCAAGAGGTTTTCTTCCTTTCATCCAGGGATCAATTCCAATTCCCTACGGCCCGAATTGCCAACAAGGTAATATGAGTTTATCTGAGCCATGTGGACGATGGATTAGACATACTAAATTCGTTAAGGCTAAAAACGGCTTACCACACCCGAGCCACAGCATACGCTTTGGTTTAACTCCATACGAAGTACTTTCCATTGATCTCTAGCACAGATGCGGTTTGTACAATGATACGTTTCACTGATTTCCCATTGTCTCGTGTAACTGAAATAATCCTGATATATCAGCTCGTAATGCAACAGCAGATACCCAGCCTAAAAAATCGGCTTTATTCTAAAAAAAAAGAAAAGAATACATGCATTAAATATTCTTTTTCACGGAATATTTACTCTAATAGTGTATTTTATCATGTGGAAAACTGAATAGTATAAGATTTGAAATAGTTTTAAATGCAACTTTTACTCCATGTTATTTTAACTTAAATATATTTTCTTACAAAAAACTGAGTTTTTTTACAAACTCGGCCGAGTTTTAAAAATAACTGGATACATATAGTAAAATAAAATAAAAGTGAAGAAGTACTAGAACCTACAGTGCTAAAGCAGGAAGAAATTGGAATTCACCAGACACAACAAATAAACCAAACACACTTAAAGGAAAAGTATGCTACAAAATACACACATAAGAATAAGAAAAATTAAAACTTAACTCAATGTAGAGAAAGTATAGAAAAAATAACTATTTATTGTAACAGTAGTTATTACAACAATAGTTATAAGCATTTTGCCAGAAAATAACATAATATATATATATATATATATATTATATATATATATATACAAAAAAGAAGAATTTAAATTCAATATTATCATAGTACTCTTTAGGAAAGGAATGTACATGTGTCTATATTCAGAAATATTGTTATTTATTACACACAACACAATAAATTTTTTGTTTCCAAAAAAACAGACAAAAAATAAAAAACTATAAACATTTTACTAAAAATTGCTTAATTCAAAAATACCATATTAATTTTATTAATAGTTATTTGAATAAGGAAATTCTAAATAGTAAAGATTAAAATTTCATACAATATTAGTAGTTGTATATTATAAATTAATCATTTTTCATAGATAGATATAGTTACCACTATATTCTAATGATCGAAAAAGTGGTGTTTTTTTGTTCTTTTAGTTTTATTATAAATGTAGTAATAATTTTTTAAACATTTGTAATCCTAGTGCCCCTAAAGTAATGTTTGTATATATATGCACTTTTTAATTTTTTTTAAATTTCTGTTCTTTTCATACTTTTGCGAAGTGCTACTATTCAACAATTCCCGTGCTTTGAATTTGCATTTGGGTCCTAAATCTGGCAATAACTTGTTTATTGTACTCAGATATAGCGCGAGCTATGCATTTTTAGTAGCAAATTTTTGGTAAGTTACCTTTATCTTGAAATAGATTTAGACATTCTATCCATTATTTTCAATAATTATTTGCTCGGTATCGTTAACATAAACGGGTAGGTTGGCTGGCCAAAGAACATGTTCAACCCCACTTTTACATAAATTATTTTATACATAAGAGCTGTCCTAAGTCAGCATTGTTTATTATACTACATCATCCATATTTTTATATTTTAAATTCTATTATATTTTTAATTGCCAATACATCCCTTCTAAAATCTTATGTCTGGTTTATCTTGAAATTTCGATTTTTTTCAGTTTTGATTATTGATTATTCTTCTCTCTTTAGAAGAGAATTGTGACTATAATTTTCGATTTCCAGTAATTATTTTACACGTAATTTTTTTTTTAATTTTTTTATTTTTTAATTTTTTTATTTTATTTATTTATTTTTTTATTCCTCTCCTTGAGACATTCATTATTGTTCTCTTTTCTTAGCTTCATTTTAATATATTATCAGGTTTTTCTTCCACGTGTTGTATTAGGCTTAACTTTTAAACTTGGTGTTTTTCCCCCTATTATGTCGAAAGTTTCTGCTGTACGGGGAAGGTAGGATCCGTAAAGCATTGTTAACCCTAATTCGCTGGCCTAATTCAGCGACAGCTTTAGAAATCATAATAGGTCTCCAGTTTAGTCCAAAGACTTTTCTGTATCTACATTTGTTGTGTCAGGTGAATTCCAATTTCTTCCTGCTTTAGCACTGTAGGTTCTAGTACTTCTTCACTGTTATTTTATATTACTATATATATATATATAAATTGGGTGGTCCAAAATTCAGGGTACAAACTTTAAGGGTAGGTATAGGACATACAATCATTTATTGTATTGGAATGTATGGGCGCAAGTGACGCGGTGAGCCACAGACACAAAAAATAAGAGACTAAAGGATAAACAATGTGTTTATTGAAAGCGTCGTTGACAAGCGTAATGTTTGGAATAAATCTTCATCCCATGAATTATGAAGTCCAGCTGTAGCTCACAATACTGTACCACCCACGGGCAGTCGGAGAAGATAACATTCCAATTTAAAGCTTGTACTCGCTGAAGACGGAACAGGTGTAAGCGATTTTCGTTTAACACTCTTCTGAAGGTCTGATGACACACCTTTACTTGATGAGCAACAACTGTTGTACTGACTCTGGTCCAACAGCCACAACGTTCAAGATGCGTTTTTCCAGACTTGGACTTTATACAGCTTTTTGTCGACCAGCATCATGTCTGGTGATGGGTAACAAACGTGTTTCACGATGTAACCGCTGAAAAATTCTGTGATCCGGCATTCGTTGATCAGCAAACTGTGCGTGATACATTCGTAGCGCAACTCTGCCATTACCATTTACACGGCCGTACAGGTAATTTATGTCTACATTTTCGGCATACGTAAAGTCTCCCATCGAATACGTCAGCACAAATGTAATAAGAGCTTTCCCCTACTGAGATGCATCATGTTGTACGGCAGCTAGATTACCTACTGCCCCCTACCGGCAACGCTATCCACCGATAACTCAATTTCTTTCTTTTATTTCCTCTGTTTGTGCCTCACCACATCACTTGCTACGATCATACATTCATGTGCAATAAATTCTTGTTACACAATGTCCTATATCTACCCTTAAAGTTTGTACATGTATCATATATTTGGGACCACCATGTATATATATATATATATAAGAATACTAGCTGGTATACCTATTCTTCGCACGGTTGAACTGAAAAATTAAACAATACAGATTAAAGGATAAAGAAGTTTTTAATGAGTTAATTTTACGTGAATTGCAAATTAAACAAAAAAAGCTTTTTGCATATCTCAGCTGAACAAGAAAAGAAAAAAAAACACCTTTGTTAAATTTTAAGTCTGTAGATCTAATAGCTGATAAAAAAAGATTTTTTATATTTATCCCCGTAACTCTCTTGAGGGTTGATTTTCGAAAATATCTTCCTAAGCTGATCTCTGCTCAGCAAAAGTAACACATTGTTTAAAGTTTTGTGTAATGAACGTTTAAAATAGTATAAATAATTTATATCTGAAAGTGCAATACATTAATATTACTTTCTGTTTTATTTATTTTATGTTAAAATTGAAATATTCGCAAGCAACGCCGTTTCTTAAATTATAATGGCGGTTCGATGAAAAACATAGCGAAATGTTGACGATAAAGTCAATTGGCAAATGTCTCAGTTCTCTCCCTCTCTCTTTCTTTCTCTCTCATAGCTCAAGCTTTATAAGAACTTTGAAAGATCCGTCGTGTAGGGGAGCGATGCACGTTAACCCTTTATCTACCGCATTATGATTTACTGCAGTTTTTTTCATGCAGTACTTTTTTTTTTTGGATCACTACATTGAAAAGTAAGGGATATACATAAACAAGAACTCAACTTTGGGAAATTTTTAATCCCGTTAGAGCTAATTAATTAAAGATATTCAACTGTAAAATTAATTATATACACTGTTCACTTAAAATAAATAGTCAAATCGTTTTCTAAGGTCTTCATTAACTTACAAAAAACATAAGACACTTAAATTTTAACATTAACTATTTTTTCGGGACAAAAATAATAATCTTTGCAATCCACTGAAAACGCCGCCAGCTGAAAAGGCAATTTCTGCTACAAAACTATTCGCCTTTCCCGCTCAAATACTCATCATAGAACCCGCACTGCCATACATCTTGGAAGAGTGGATTTCAAAGAATATTCCTGCTAACTATTGGTAGAATATTCCTGCTAAGTTGGTGTTGTGTGGTAGTTAGGAGAAAAGGGTGCCAGGTCAGGTGTCGTCCACGTCACTTGACCATGGTTTAAAATTGCGTGGTCCGTCGCCAAAACCCTCGTTTAGCTGAACAGTGCGACGTTAATATTCACTCACTCCAAAAAATGCAATACAGTAGTTATTATTTTTATACTTAAAAAATGCAATATCTGCCTATTCAATTAAAACTATTGCGTTATAATTAACTACTAACCACAAACAAATTATGTAGTGTGAAAGACAAAGTTTATTTACTTTACGTACCAAAAGCGATAAAAGTATTTATTTTGATATAAGCATTAATTTCTTATGATTCACACATGAAAAAAATCAATAGTAGCTATTCAAATAAAGATAGATTTAAAACAATCTCTCTCTTCAAAACTTCATTTTATTCTGAAATAAAAAAGTAGGGATTACATAGATCACAGGAATAAATTAGAAGCCAGCGTCTTGCGTAGACAAAACAAAAATTTTTCTTCATAAATAAAAGATAGATAATGCTGTCGTGGGCTTTTTTGCAGCGCACGCCATAATTGCTTGCAATTGGCAGAATTTTTTCCTACTTACTTGACAAATATCTTTATATTTTGGACACTTCACACAATATCTTTATAAATTATAGCCTATGCTATAAATTATAGCCTATGTGTTATTCTGATGTATAAGCTATATTACTGTAAAGTTTCATTAAAGTCCATTGAGTTGTTTTTGCGTGAAAGACGGCCAAACATCCTCACAAACTTTCGCGTTTATAATATATATAAACAGACAAATAGTAACAATAATGAAGCAAATTTTCTTGACATATATGTCAAATTAAAAGCGCTGATTTTTTTTTTACTTTAAATTTATTAATGTGTCATGTCCCATAAACTGATAATATCCAATATCCTAATTTTTAACAACTGAAATAAGTGTTCTTTATAATGAACTTACACATACGATTTAAATTAATAATCCTATGTGTGTGGTAACGGTTCATTCGTTTCAACGTTTTGAAAAACAAGTTTTTACACAGAAAACAAAATGGTGAAATACCATGATGCTTGCATTCCTTCAGTTTGACGTTTATTTGATATTAAAATGGAGTAAATCACAAATATCGAACACGTTGCTAATAAATGTCACCGCTTATATTTACAAAGAGCGAAAGCCGGTAAAAATCAATCAATATTTCCGATTAACATGGCGTGGAGAAATATTGCTTGTAGTACGACACAATCCAAACATTTCGATTCGAATTGGATGCGTCTACGATTGTTTAGCTAAGGGAATTCTATTGCTCAATTAGTCCGCTGTTTCATCCACTGCGCTTCGCTTTTCTGTAAACTCTTAGCACCTAATGGACCGACGGAAGATATGTAAACAGAGAAGAGGTAAAGTAAACAGCGCCTTGGGAACAGATAATGAGAGTGAAATTCAATTGTTGAACATTCCATGGAACATTTTAGGTGTTTATAATACTAATCACATTATATTTCAAAAATGATACCTAACATAATTTCCCAAAGGATTATAAGTACTCTGTTGTTAAAGATATCCACAAATAGCATATTTAGAGATACGTAAAGAATAAATAAGTGACAATACGTATCTAGGGCAGCTATGCATTTAGAGATTCAAAACAAAGGGCACATATTTCCTTAGCTGAAAATTTAAATTTTTTACGAAAGAAAACAAAATGGCAATAATTGTTATGGATAGAAATTTCGCAAATGCTGTACTAATTTAAAATTGTCACTAAATGGGTCATCTTTTGACCCATAACTTACTCAGAGTAGTACTCAAGTACTTTGTGTCATATTTTTCTTCTTATGAAGCGTCAAATTTAGGTGACATTATTTCTCCAAACCTGGTAAGACTACGTTAATTTTAACTACACCAGCAAAGGTTTTGGCTCCATTTGTAACTATCATTAATAACACGCGTGAAAGATCATGTCAGCAAAAAATCACTGTGAAATTGTAGAATTTGCGATCACAGTATTCAGTGATAAGATGGAAGGTATTAACACAGGTGTTTTTAAAACGAAGATGTTCTGTAAATAAAAAAAAGTTCTACATGATTGATATACATAGGAAAGAAGAAGAGAGTTGCAAAATTTTCGAATTCTTTTTAAAAGTATTATCTTTTGAAAAAAGTGCTTCGGGTTTTGTGCAATAGTTTTCCTTGTATGGAGAGTCAAAGTTAGGTAAACTCTTTTTTTCATACCCCGGCTCTCTTATAAATTAGTTAATTTTAGCTAAGCCAGCAAGTCGTTTTGTCCTATTTGTGACTGCGATTAATAATACGGCTATATAAAATGACATTAGTGAAAAAAATCATCGTAAAATTGGGGAATTTGGGGTCACAGGGCTAATAAAATGATGGAGAGTGTCAATTCTCCACATTTTCGAAAAATGTGCACTTCCTCACTTAACAAAGTGCAAGGGAATTTCATTTTATTTTTCGCAGAACAAATATGATCCTACCTTTCACCTATAGATGTGTGTGTGTGTGTGGTCAAAATTCTCTACTAAAGAGAGATGAATAATCAATAATATTATCAAAACCAAAAAAATCGAAATTGCAGGATAACCAGGCATAAGATTATAGAATGGATGGAATATCTAAATCCATTAAAAGAAAAAGGTAATTTATCTAACAATTGCATTCAAAAATGCAGAATCCGCGCTAAATCTAAGTGCAATAAACAAGTTATTGCCAGATTTTGGACCCAAATGCTAGGTCAAAGCATTGGAATGGCTGAATAGTAGCACTTAGCAAAACAATGAAAATAATAGAAATAAAATTAGAAAGTGTATATAGATACTACCATTACCTTAGAGACACTAGGACTATTAATGTATTTAGATGTTTAAAGAAAAAAAAACCAATGGTTAAAATAAAAGAATACAGAATTTTTATCTAATATTAGAATATGGATGTAAACTATACCTATCAAGGAAAAATGATAAATTTATATTGATAAACTATTAATATACTATGGAATTATAGATATATTAGATAGATATACTAGATAGAGATAAATTAGATAGATAGATTAGATCAGTGCTTCTCAAACTTTCAATAATTGTGACCCAATTTTCAATCATAATTTTCATCACGCCCCCCTCCATACAATAACAATGTATTGATTTCAAAATTAACGTACTAAAAGTCACATGCTAAAGCTACAATATGACTTTAATTATAAACCGTATAAATTATCAAGATAAGTATTAATATGAGTATTTATAATTAAGTATTTAAGTATTTATATGAGAAGCCCATGTGAGTCACAAGTAATTATTAATCTTGTTCTTTACTTAATATTGATAAATTTATAATCAAATTCATTATGCTGTACAGATGTATTTATAAGTATATTATATCAATGTTAAAGTGTATAATACTTTTTAATTATGTCAGAATGTATTTTGTTTTGCTTCCTTTCAGTAACTTTGCAATTTTTAAAATCTTTTATTTTTGACTTTTTGATATGCTCGCGCCCCCCTTGTCAGGTTATCACGCTTCCGAGGGGGCGCACCCTACAGTTTGAGAAACGCTGGATTAGATAGATAGATAGAGATATAGATATACAAACTATGTATAATGTTTTTTAGAAATAATTAATATTGGAAAAATTGACAGGAAAAAAATCAATTATTTCAAACACTAGGAGTAGCTCACACATACATATAGGGATAGAAAAATATACATGAAAATAAAAGTAATACATGATTTTTCGTTGTTAAAAATATTCACAATTAGCAAAGTTATGGTTTTGATGATTACGTATGAAAGTGAATTACTATATACTTTTGCTTCCTCAACCTAATAACCATAATTGGTAATTACGTATAATACAATCGACTACGTTTTGGCATATTTTATGACAAAACGTAGTCGATTGTTTATGATGCCGATAGTTAAGAAGACTGTAAATGCTGTCATTCTATTAATTGTTTTGTAACAAGCGCTGAAACGATTGTCCAGTATTGGCTCCATATCACAGCATTTGGCATGTTCTTTTGATTTCATTTTTTTTCACGTAGTTTTATATTAAAAATCAAACATATACAGTTTTTCGAAAACAGAGTAATTTCGAATCACCTATGAATATATGAAATGATTTTTGAACAAAAAGGACATGACTTATTATTATTATTATTATTATTATTTTGAATTTCTTTATTTAATTTATTATTATTTTGTTAAATAAAGACACATTTTAAAATATCAGTTGAAAATTTAAATATTTGTATAGTAATTATTTTCATTTAATCTATATGAATAGATTGAAACTGTATTACACTATTGGCCATTAAAATTCCTATATCAGAAAGAAATGCAGATAACAAAATGATATTTATTGGATAAATATATTATGCTAAAGATAAAAAGTGATTAAATTTTCTAGAATAGATCCTGAGAAATCAGTACCCAGAACAACCACCTCTGGCAGTTATAACAGCACTTATACGCCTGGGTATTGAGTCTAACAGAGATTGGATGGTATGTACAGGTACAGATGCACGTGCTGCTTTGACACGATGCCACAGCTCATCAACTGTAGTGACTGCCGTATGGTGACGAGCCAGTCGCTCAGCAGCCATAGACCAGACGTTTTCTACTGGCGAGAGATTTGGGAAACGTGCAGACCTGGGCAAAAGCTGAACAACTTGAGACCCAACACGGAGCTCCTTACTACCGACCTGAATCCATCGATTCCGTATTCTGCTAACAGTCAGTTGTATCTCGAAGGACGCGAGCAGCAATACTGCGATATAATAAACCGTAATCCCTGTATGCTGAAATTTGACCTATATTGAAGTAAGAAACGTACTGGTACATATATCTACTTCTTACTCGAGGCATCATAACAACTTTTGACCAGGCAACAACCTTCAAATACAATTCGTGTATGAGAAACCGGCTGAGCAATTTCCTCATTAAAACACATTGCAGGTGTCGCTACCGGTGCATGCTTCTTCTGAATGCGCTGAAAAGCTAATAATTTGCATATCACAGCACCTTCTTCCTGTCGTTTTAATTTCACTTCTGTAGAATGTCGCCTTCTTGGTGTAGCAATTTTAATGGCCAGTAAGTAGAATTACAAATCCTAATACAGTGAAATGGATGCTGACCAATAATTTATTAAACAATTGTTTAAAACTTAAAACATATTGCATTAT
>BMAV01020930.1:53289-71729 GCA_019973955.1 Trichonephila inaurata madagascariensis | reverse complement strand
AATAATTTATTAAACAATTGTTTAAAACTTAAAACATATTGCATTATGAAGTCGTAAAAAATCAATTTTACGTTTAAATTGAACATTCACTATTTTTATTTCGGTAGCAAAGAAAAGGCCCTTTTCTTTATAAACGAAAGAGTACAATCCACATTGTGAAGGATTCCTTTAAGTGACCTCGAAGCGAGGTAATTTGTCACGTAACTTGTCAAACGTACCGGATAATCAACAAGGTAAAAGGGCAAGGTTAATTCAGAATAATTAATGACGATGTAACATTGTTTCGAAATGCATGTTAGTGGAATAGAAAGTAGGACCCAATTGTGAATATTGCAAGCTAAGTCCCAGCTTTTACAGTAAACAAAACTTTTTTTAGGCAACCATCGCTTTCATTATTTAACTGCGAATCATTATCTTAACTGGTTTATAAATAAATACGTATGCTTGTAATTAGAAACTTTGCTTTATATATATATAAAATTTAAATTGTTTGAGTTTTGCAGATCTAGTATGAATATTAATATAAAATTATTGTTTTTTTTTAAGGTTCTTTTATAATTCATTTAATTCTTGCATATATTACCATTGTGTATTGCATCATTTGAAAACACCGCTGTTAATTTTTCATCTCCTTAGAGTAATTGATGCGCCGTATTTACCCAAATCTAAGCCGCACTTTTTTCCAATGTTAATACTACTGAAAATCAGGTGTTGCTTAGAATCGAAGAGGAAAAATTTTGGATCGGTTATTTAGAGCAATTAGTGGCTCATGTATGTATTTAAAAGTTTATAATACTAAAAATATAACTAATTTTATTCCCTTCTGTTTAGTTCTCATTTTAAATTTATCTTAATCTCGTAAAATTCGATATCGATAAGCCATTTTACAATTTTTTTTTTCCTTTTTCATAAAATATTTTTGAGAATTTGGGGTGCAGTTTAGAATCAATGGTTGCTTAGTTCAAGTAAATAAGGTAAATGAGGTTATAATCAATTTCTTTATTCTTAATAATTAGCTAAAAACATTCTTATTTTCATTCAAAATTTAGGAAATGTTCATTCTTCAAAAAACTAAATATTTTATTTCTCAAATTTGAAACAACATCAACTTAGAGCTTTCCTGAAGTTTCTTAAACAAGAGACTTCTTGACTTTGATAAGTAACTTTCATCAGAAAAGATCGGAGGAATTGAGAGTTTCCAATTCGTTATCTTTGCATGAAGATTAGAAGTTAGAGTATGTAATCCCCTCCTATATGTTAACGAGATTATATTTTTTTAGATTCAGTATGGAACATGTGATCTTTTGAATCTTCAATAGAAACTAAACTACCTGTCTAAGTAGAAAAAGCAATAAGAAGAAATTAAAAGAAGTATTTATTATACCAGAAAAGTTATTTCAATTTTTTTGATTTCTTGAGATGAAAAATACATGAAGAGGAACACGAAATCACAGACAAAAACGCATATACAATATTGCTTTGTCAACACATAGTTTGAGTGGGAAAGTAAATTTGTATTTTTATGTTCTTCTGAATTCAACGAAAGTCAAATGTAAGAATATAGCTCTTACATTTAACAAATTATTTTAAAGTATGCATGTTCAGATTTCTAATGTGATTTGAATCATTAATACAAAAAGCTTCTTTCCCCAGAAGTTGAATCATATTTTTTTTTGTTTACAAACATGGCAAAATAACTAATGTTTGGAAACTTCCCATGTAATTTAAATCGTGAAGAATTGCTCCTTTTTGTTATTATCTACTGTAACTACATTTAGCTGCAACAAACAGACTCACACAAATTGGTGACTCAATTAATATAGGTATTCATTGGTATAAGTAAGAATTTGAATATTTTCTGATTAATAAATAGTAGTAATAGTATTTATAAAAAATTACTAAAAAAAGGAACTCTTTGATCTATGCGTACAATTTATGTTTACCAAACTTCGAAAAAAAATCGAAACCTAATTTACTTGTTGATATTTTTTTTCTTTGCTCTAAAAGTTAGATCTTGAATAAGAATTTTCACATTTTCCCACAAGAAAGCTTTGGAGTATTTTAACATTTTGCAGAGTTAAGTATTTTTAATAATAAATATCACTGCTGAAATTAACATTTCCTATTAATAAGCATTTTTTTTTGTCAAATACATGTAGTGTTTTTAGAAATACTAGAATCATTTCACTACTTCTAAACTTATGATTTGACGAATTTTTGAAAAAATCAAGGTTCTTAATCTATTTATGTAAATAAATTAGAAAATTCTCGTTGAAGGAAATAATTGATGAACTATTAAAGCAATTTTGTTTCATAAATAAAAAATTCAAGGAAAAATATTTTTGATCAATTGTATCTTAATACTTCTTTCCATATGATATATCAACACTTGTTTTTGGAATTAAATTTCGAAAAACTAATAAACATATCTCCGGCTGAAAGTTGTGATAGAACTTCTACTTTCCCAGAATGGGTCATAATCCTCTCGTTCAAAAGCCTCAGGGTTGAAAATTAAAGCTGCTTTTTTCTAGAAAAGCACTTCTATAGAATTTTGAGGATTTATATAATTATTTACATAACAGCACTTCCTTATTTTTATTTTATATTAATTGCACATCCGTTAATGTATATATTTAAAATCTAAAAGTTACTTTAAGAAAAGAAAAGTAATATTTTACAGTAAAAAGAAATAAATTTGAAGTTCCATAAAGAAATATTTAAAAAATTGTTTTGTAGAAAATGGAAAAACAATATATCTTGGTATTGTAAAAATATATGAATTATTTCATGCGGTAAAACTCCACTAATTTAAATCGATAAAGCGAGAGAGAGAGTAGAGAGAGAGAGAGTTTCTATCTGATAACAGAATAATATACACTGGTGTTTACAACTTAAGGTATCCGACTACGTTCGGAACCATTATTTTAAAAACGCACATAAATGAATAAATTTCGTGATATTTAGTGTCACTTAGATTAGAATACATGTATAAAATTGTTTTAAGTACATTTTGACAAATAAAATTTATTTAAATACAATATTTCGGCTAAAAATTAACTTAGAATAACCTTTTTCAAAATGTTCTCCTTAGGTGAAAAATGCTTCTATTACAATAATATTTTGCCTATATATAGCTCAGAACTCTCTACAGAGGCTCAACTATGAGTTTTGAGAACTTCACATTATTTTCAGAGTTACAATCATTTGAAATAATTATCGGCGTTTTTTTCTTAAAATTGCTCACCTCTGTTGTCGTAAAACACGGATAAACCCACTTCTAAGTCATATATTTCAAAAATTCTAGTTGAGTCTCTGTACAGAGGTCTGAGCTATATACAGGCAAAATATTATTATAATAGAAGAATTTTTCACAAAATGAAAACATTTTGAAAAATGTTTATTCTAAGTTAATTTTTAGCCGAAATATTGTACTTAATATTTTTTTTTTTGTAATTCTATTCTTAAAACAGTTTTATACACATTTTCTAATTTAAGTGACACTAAATATCATAAATATTATCCATTTATATGCTTTTGCAAAATCCCGGTTCCGAACGTAGTCGGATACCTTAAGCATCAGTTTGTTTGTTTGTTTGTTTTTCTGCTTTTGTTGTAACTCCACGAAAAATTATCCGAGAGACATGAAATTCAGAAATGAGAGACAGCAATTTGAACTGAACTTTTTCGCGACTACGTACTGATCAAAGGAAAACATTTTAGGGACGGGTGTGTCCCATATGCATCCACTCCAAATTTCACCAGCATCCGAGTGATGCCCTAGAGAATCGCGTTTCGTACATGTTCTACAGAATTGATTATCACCACAGAAAACTGCATTGAATGGTCTATCCCCCGGTAAGAGGATTTTAGACAGGTGTTCTGATGACACACTCGTCTCGAAAGTTTGTGGATATGAATACAATGCATATAGTATGGAACAAACCAAAAAGGCTTTATTAACCCGCGATCAATCGCGCGGGGTGTTCTGTACATCCCAGCAAGAAGAAAATCCTCCCAGGATTATAAAAAGAATGTGCAGAACCACGATATTTTTCTGTAGCTGCACATTTTAGGTCATTGAACCTTCAGGCCTGATGCAATCCCTCTTTCTCGAACAATTGGAATGTAATGAACTTCAAAAGTTTATTTGTGGGGCTGAGAACTCCTGCTAGAAGTTGAGCATTTGTATACAGTCTGCTCTGAATGTTTGGAAAATGATTAAAATATTATTTTTCTACTTTCTACTATCATTATCTCATTAATTATGAAGTATATTTATTACTGGTATATACGTTTTATATATATATATATACTGGTTTATGTAAAAATATAAAATTATGTGTTTTAAAATGAAAATTTTGTATGTTTAGTTTAAATTAATGTTAGTCTCATTTATATGCAATAAATTTAATAATTTTATTTGTATAATACAAAAAAACACCTTGTACTTTATAAATATGTATCATAATGACTTAATTTTATTTTCATAATTAAATACACGTGTTAAAAGTTTGGGGTGTTCTCTAAACCCGCGAGTAACGAAGGTAGCAAAAACAGGCGCGAGTGATCGCGGGTTAAGCTCCTAGTATCGTTCCACATGATTGCCTATCCAAGAGGAAAAACAACAAGCAGATGTTCCGAGAATGGAATATGCCCTCTCCACCGGTTCTTTTGTACCATTTCTCCACACTTGGCACCAGATTGTCCGACAGTTCTTGAGGTAAGAATGCCCATTCCTCTATCAGCATCTGTTTATTTGTTGGGGGTGTTCGCCAGATGGTGTAATCGTATTGCTAGGTGTCTCCCCAAAACCTTCCACACATCCTGACCTCTCTCCAAAACAACTAGCTTTGAGAATCGCTTGTGGCACTGAAAGAATTCTCATCCGTAAAGGGGACATGACTCCATTGATAAAATGTTCTGTTTTTATGCTCCTCAAATCACTCTAAACCAGGGGTACTCAACCTTTTATCTGCTGGGTCACATACATATGTCGGCTACTTCACGCGGGCCGCAAAATTAGGATAAATGGGGGTAGGGGAGTGATAAATGCTTTAAAAGCAAGATAACATTGGAAATTTAAAATGTGGAAAATCGATCTAAATATTATAATTCTCGTTTTTTGCTTTTTTTAATTATTACTTTTAATGTTTTTTTTATTTTTGTCTCTAACACTAAATTAGAAGCATTTAAGAAACACTCCTTCACAGTTTTTGCATCAGTAAACGGTTTCATATGATTACGAATAATATAACAAACTCCATAGGATGTCTTTGTTACCGCAGTGATATTACCACTGACAAAACAATTTGTTGCTGTTGCAAAGATTTTTCAAAAATGCCTATTTATCACCTCTTGAAAGAGATCTTCGAGTAAAGGTTTCATTGAATGATTCCTGTTTATTGTTATTTTTTAAGTACAGTGGATTCGTGACAAATCAAACAATTACTGATTCATGTTTGTTTTTCACTACAAAATAGTCAACCACCCAATGGTCTTGAAACGATAAATTTTCTACGAATGTTCTTCGCTTTAAAGATATGAAAGATAGCTAAAAATTAGTTCCACCCATAAAATTGTCGCTACTACACTGCTGTCTGTTATCACTAATCGTAACCGTTCCAAATAGAAAACGAATATCAATTCGTACCCGTATGACATCAACAGCAAAAAGCAAAATTGATATGTTTGATTTTTTTACAAAGAACTTCCCTCCAAATTTTTAATACAGTGTTCTTAAAAAAATGAATTTCTCAGAGCTATGGGCCATGACCGGGCCACATAAAAAGGCTCGGTGGGCCACATGTGCCCTGCGGGCCGCAGGTTGAGTATCGCTGCTCTAAACGGCTCCTCAGATGGATAACTTAAAAGGGATGCATAATTCAGGATTACATGCCACCTTTATGAATGTGTCTGGCCACTACAAACCGCGACACCTTGTTGCTGTACGCATTGCTGAGCAATTGCGCTTGCTGACTAGTATCAAGATATTTTCGCATGCAGGACGATATATCGGTAATCCACTGCAGTTGGTTTCTTTCTAACCTATTATTTGTAAGGATTTCCAAGTTCTAGAAATGAAACTTTTGTTGATTCCGAACTCTTCAGCTATAATGGTCAAACTATACCCCTCCTCCAGTTTTCTGATCATTCTTCTACGTGTGAAGTCATCCAGGTGATTTCTTCTAGTCATATTTCAAGAATGAATTCACATGCACTTGCAATGAATGCCTTTATTGTCACCTTCCTTCGTCTTTTTATTGTAGTCTTAAGCACGCGCTTTGCATACACTCACGCAAAAAAATTCGTTGTGTGTTCATTGCCAATTTTTATCGTGACAAAAAACGAAAAATGGGTAGAGAAATTGGCTATTACCTAATAATAAATGCAACGGTAATAAGAATAATTTGTAAAGTGAGAATTATTCTACATTTTTACAGTGTTTTATTTTATTTTTTGTGGATTTACGACTACTGAAATGAATATAACCAATAACTTATGATATGTGTAAATAATTATTACACTTAGTATTCATTTTTATGTGAAATTTGATCACAAATTTGCAAAAAAAGAAAATACATATCAAATAAAAAGAATCCATGAGAATATTGAAATGGGAATTTTGTTCACGTCTTTACATTTTAAGACATTTCAGGTTTACCATTTTTTACTCACAAATTTAGTAAATCTGCTTATTCTTGATTTAAAGTTTTCATTTCCAATGCAAATATAATTTTACACATTTCAGTACATATTTTCAGACAGTATAATTTGTAGACAATTTGTTATCAATAGTTCTTATTAAAAACTGTTTACCTTTGGAAAGAATAATTAGCACTTAATTTTAACAAAAAAAAGTTTATAGCACTATTATAATCTTTGCAATTAAAAAAAATCCATGAATTGAGTATACATGAAATTAGTTAGACATTAAAAGGACATGGTACGATTAACGCAAAAAGTTTTAATTTAAGGTTTTTCAAAAATTTTGGTTGCCTCCAAAATGTGTATACTATGTAAAATAGATTTTGTGCTCAAAATTTCATAAAAATCTAACCATTTAATTTTTTAAGGAAAAAACTTAAAATTTGTGAAGTGATTTTAAAATGCCACTTCTCCAACAAAAATTAATGTACACGCATGCAATTTGATTTGCAAGTACCTCAAACTATGTATAATAAAAAGTTGGTATGGATTTTGCGATAACGTGATTGCTATTCATAAAACACCTCTTTTTATGAATGCTTATTGAAAATTTCTTAAAAACATCTATAAATTCTGAGTTCAATTATTTTTAAAAAAATAAATATTGCTTTGATTCAAAAATGCATACCAACTTTGGTTACATGTACTATTGGCAATAGGTAAAAAAAATTTCAAAGCATTATACACAATAGAAAAAAAACCCTTAGTATTTTAATTGAAGGCAAACTAGTTATTTTATCTGTCTGAGAGATGCAAGTTTAAAGTTTTTTGATTTGGCGTAGGGATGTGAATAAAAACTAACGCAAAATCTATCATAATTCTGTGGTTTTTATTTAAGTTCAGAGCTTTAAAATTTTGTGAGGTTATAGAAAAGTATATAAAGAATATAATCTAGGCTAAATTAGATTTTGATTTTTGACCGATTTTCGTTGATTGAATCATACTATGTCGACTTAATTAACAAAATATATGTTTGAGTTACTCCAGATAATTTCTTTTTTATTAGAATGAATACTTTGTCCTGACAAATTTTTTTTCAGTCTACAAATACAAAGATAGTCAAAATAAATCAGACTATCTATTAACAAATTTTATATTAAAATCAAGTTTTAGTTATTGTTATTACATTTGACATCAAGGATATACAATCATATATCAAATAGTAAGGACTCAACGTATGATTAATAGCTTATATGAGAGAACGAAGTTTTATTAATATTTTTAAATAAGTGTTCATATTAATAACTAATACTAAATTTAAACAGAAATGTTCCATTTGTGTGATGAGCCGAAGATCTCGAGGTTTAAATATCAAAACAGCTTTTAAAATAAATAAGTATTCAGTTTTCCTACTTTTCCTCTCTTTTGCATTAAAAACATCAGATAAAAAGGAAAATTAAGAATTGATTGCATTTAAATTCAGAGAACTAAAGTAAATTTACCAAAAAAGAAAAAAAAGTTTTTGTTCTCATTGAGAGTTAAAAAAAAGTGTAGAAAATCAATTCTTCCAACGCGAATAAAGTAGAAAAAAATTTTTGCACTTGTAATCCTAGAAACACTTTCCTTACAAACCACAAACTGAGCAAGTCTTGCTTCAGAATGCTAAGAAGGCATCATAAAAAACTTCTTTCCTTTATAAACACGGCAAAAAAAAGTTCTTTTTTTTCTGGCTGAATCAATAATAGGGTGGAAGTTCTTGAACAGAATTTGAAATCGGATAACGCAAAATCCACTTTTCATGATTTCCACTATCGCTTTAGGGTCCAATCAATGTATATACAATTTCACATAATAACCTTTATAGTAAAATGATCTTCCTATTAAAATATAACTAACTGAATCCGTTTTTTTCTTTTTATGAGATGTTTTCTGGGAATCGTTACTTTCGCATTTCAGAAAAACATTCGCTTTTCATTTGCAAAAGTATAATCTATTCAAAAGTATCATTACTTCAAGAAGTATGTATTACACTGTGGCACACCACATATTTATTTTAATAACCTTAAGGAAAATAGTTACAGAGAGCTTTTAGGGAAGAAAAGGGGGTTTTATTTGAGAAATATATTTCAAATTTATTTTCACTTACAGCTAATATTCTATAAAATACCGGAATGATTTTTTTTTTGATAAATGGGATATATTTTCATTTGTGCAAATGTTATGTAGCAATACTGAATTACACTAATATATATTTCTAAAATAAAATTTTAAAGATCATGCATTTGCTGCGTATTTTACTACAAAATATTTTTTGAGCTAATATATATATATATATCTTAAGTATATATATATATATATATATATATATATATATATATCATACAAAGTAATATATACAAGGATGATCAAAAAATTTATGTATACTTTTATGAAGAAAAACGTATATATTATCCTAAATATGACGGTGAATAAAATGACCAAGTTACAATAAGTGTTCAAGCTGTAATATAATCCAACAGCGTGTAGACATTTTTGAGTACTATGCCATACATTGTTAGGTGATATATCTCTCAGAGTAGCTACAGGAATTGCGTGATTAGCCAATTAAACTTCATAGCGTATTTCCTCTAGTGTGCGTGGTTTCTTGTTGTACAACACGTTTTTGAGGTAGCCCGATAAATAAAAGTAAAGTGGGGTTAAAGTAGGCGAATGTGGTCAGGATACTCAATCAGATACCTTCGTCCAATCCAATGACCCGGTGCAATGTTATCCCGATAGGCACGCACATCTGTACTATAGTGGGGTGGAGCACCATCTTGCTCTGCTCAAAATACGAGCTTTGCTAGCTTTACCCACACCTGTTTCCGTGCATATTGTAAATTGGATTTCGACGATGGCCGTGTGAATGTATCCAACATTGCAACATAAGACGATTCGCTTGTTGATGTGCGTGACAATCCCAATTGTTCCTTATGCATATCCATTATTGTTGTTTCTTCGGTTTTAAACTTATCGCGAAGGCGGCAATGCTTAAGCGTATTGGTGGTTTCGTTCCATACTATTGTGTCCAATGTCGTTGCACCTCATTGATCTTTTCGAACTTCAAGTACCATCTTAAAATGCTTTTTCGCTGCTCAAAATTTAGGCGTACTTGAACTATGGTCTCATTTTCCCCACTAAAACACTAGCGCCACCTGTTGCAGAACTATTGTTGAACACGTCCAAACACTATCGGCAACTATCAATACTGACTCTTACAAACTTAACCCTGTAGCCAATGCGATCTCAAACTTGTGGCATTATCATATTACCAAGTCTTAAAGTATGCATATATTTTCTTAACACCCTTGCATAATAGTAACTATATAATTTTATAGAACAATAGCAGCTTAGAGATATACATATTTACAGTTTTACTGTAACAATTAGATGAACAAAAAATACACATTGCTTAAAAGATGAAATTAGATATATGAAAACAAATACTACTTGCATGTTTTTACTTACATTGGTGTACGAAATTAAGAGAACTTGCAGACTTGATCGATTATCTCTAGAACTACTGGACCGATTTTTATGAAATTAGATATGTACATACATTGATATAACCATTGAAAAATTGCAATACACACACATAATCGTTCGTAATACTCGTTGGAGTTGGAAGGTATGAAACAGTGGTAGCAGGATAAACAAAAGAAATGGGTTAATAGGGGGCATGGGCCCTTCTTACAGCTATACAGGCCTCGAAGTGTGATGTCATACTTTGTTGAGGATTTGTCAGCTAATGTTTTTCAAATTGTCCAACAGATTGTGCCAACTGCGTTTTTCTTTCTGTATGAGAAGAAAGAGCGGAGAATTTTTGTAGTCAGTTCTTTTATTGTTTTAATATGTGAAGTGTGTGCCTGCCATCAATAAAGATTATTTTGTTCTACCCAGGTAAGTGGTCTCTCTTGATTTGGGTGAATGGGGGTGTAACTACATTTCTTTAGAACTTATACCAGTGTCGGATAGACACGTTGATAGAGTTCTGGGTGTTAAGGGTTTGAATCAGATGTGTGGCGAATTAGGTACCCAAAATACTTGAAATAAGGCATTTTATCAGTTCACGTGGCAATTGGCCCCACTCGTTCAGCAACGGTATTTTCATTTCCTGGATGGTTCTCTGAGGAGAATTGAGAGTTGAAATTGACATCCCCAGAACGTCCCATACAAGATGTATAGGGTTGTCTTGAAACCTGGCTGACCAATACATAAGGCGAATATCCTCACTCTCTAGAAATTCGTCGATCAGAAGACCTCTTTCTGGCCTCGCGTTATCGTCTATTAAAATGAACTCGGAGCTACATACACCACTGAACATAGGGCTCCAAGACTTCATCCCTACCTCATACTAGTCACAGATCATTTTTCAAAGACATAGAGAGGTGCACGGCCATCCAAAACATGATGCCATCCCAGATCATTAAACCTCATCAGCCATAATTGTAGATTTCGCGGACATTAGAGGATATGTAGTGGGTCCTTGCTTCTCTCCATATGAATCAGTGTTTAGGCTTAAACGGGAAACATCGGTGAACAGAACGTGGTCACCCATTGATCCATACTCCAATCTCTATGTTGTCTGCACCGTGCTAAACGCACTCTTTTGTTAGTAGACGTGAGCGGGACGCAAATAGCGTAGCTTCTGGCAAACAGCCCTCTCTCGTAAAGTCTTTTTGAAACAGTGACCCTTGATACATGGATCTATGTGGCCGCGTACAAGTAAAGAGAGAGCTGAGAAGATGTAGCCTCTGTCTTACGCCTCGCTATAATCGACAAATGACGAGCTTCTCTGGACTTCGTGGCTCTTAGACGACCTTTTTCAAGCTTTCTCTCGATGGATCCAGTTTCTTGGAACTGTTTCCATAAGTTACATACGTCTCTGAGTGGTAAATGGAACTCTCAACAAATCTGGACTTGACATTGGCCTGCTTCTTGCCCTTCTACAATTTTCTACCTCATTCCATCGTCTAATCTTTGGTGGTTACTCACTTTTACTGTTACAATTTGAAATGAGTTAATTGTTTTAAAATAACACCAAGAATTTCATCGAGGTGTGCTGGTGAACGAAATATATCTCTTAACTTACACGCGCTTATAAAACATTTCTTTCTGCTGGCTCAGGCTACACACACGCGTACGCCCACGTATTTACCGTACGAGTTTTTTATTTTTATCCAGAAGCAGGTTTTTTATTCATTTCAGTTCCTTTGATGCAATTCGATAAAATAGAGGCAAATTTTCTTAAATTATTTCATCAGTGTATTTTGAGTAACTTAAAAACTGATAAAAGTGATAACTTATATTTAAAACGGTTTTTACCTACGCTTTCATGTCCTACATCCTTTAATCCTTTTAATGGTTTGCCCGTACAACGTACAACGTCTCCTTGGATCTCTTTCCCTCTGCTCAGGGATCAGGAGGCCGGCACCTCTCTTTAGTATTTCGTTACATCCTGCTAGTAGCGGGAATAGGGTCCCTCGTGATGTGAAAGTTCGACGGGCGATCCAAGGTGGTGCTACGCAATAATTCAAAGTTTCATAGGTGTCTTTGCAAGTGTAGTGATTATTTCCACAAAAACGCCGATCACAGCTGCGAGACGAAAACGTTACACTATCAACAATTTGCATATCTGACAGTATTACAGATTAAGGGGACATGGTATGATTTAAGCAAATATTTTAAATTTAAGGATTTTCTAAATTTTTTTGGTTGCCTCCTATATGTGTATACTATGTAAAACAGATTTTGTGCTCAAAATTTCGTAAAAAGTTGGCCATTTAATTTTTTAAGGAAAAAACGTAAAATTTGTGAAGTGATTTTAAAATGCTACTTCTCCTACAGAAATTTACGTACACGCATGAAATTTGATTTACAAGTACGTCCTACTATGTATAACAAAATTTGTTATGGGTTTTGCAATAACACGATTGGTATTAGTACAATACTTCTTTTTATGAATCCTTAATGAACATTTCTTAAAAAATGTACAAATTCTAACTTCAATTATTTTTTTAAAATATAAGTATTGCTTTGATTCAAAAATTCATATCAACTTTTGTTACATGTACTATTAAAAATAGGTAAAAAAAAATCAAAGCATTAGGCACAATAGAAAAAAATCATTAGCATTTTAAATGAAGACAAACTAGTTATTTTACCTTTCTGAGAGAAGTAAGCTTAAAGTTTTGATTTGCCATAGGGATGTGAATAAAAGTGAATTTAAAGCTATCATTATTCTGCGTTTCTTAAGTTATGAGTTTTCAAATTCTGTGAGGATATAGAGAATAGAGTATATAAAGAATAATTTAGGCTAGAAAAATTAGTTTTGATTTTTTGATCGATTTTTGTCAATTGCATCGTATTGTGTCTCCTTAAGTTAGTAAGTGTCCTAAAAGTAATTCCATAGAGATTAATGCTAAATTTAGTCCAGATTTTCATAATTAAAACTGTTTATAGGTTTTTATTTTCTACTTTGGGTTCATATTGAGAATTAAAAAAGAAAAAAAGAAGGAAAATTGTAATCGAGAATATTGACGTCCCTTATTTATTAAAAGCATCTTTCAATCCTGGACAAATCTTGGCAAAATCTTTCACTTTGCTATTCATTTCAGGCTCCCAAGCGTTCAGGAAAGCAATTATAGTTTTGGCTCGTTAGACAGCAGTTTGCTACCCCTTTTTTTTCCTTTTTGATGCCCAGGGACAAACGCAATCGCAAGATGGTTTTATTTCTCTTTCAGAGTAAGCTACAGATTCTTGTCTCACTCTTTTAGGCAAGCAAGTTGTAGAGTCAGCTCATAGAAAGATGTTTGTTACCTATATTTTTCTTCTTCTACACCCAGAGGTGAATATATTCAATAGATGACATTTTCTTCACATCAGTTTATCAAAGAGCCACACCTGTTTTGGTGGGTGTCAGTTTATTCCCCATCAGATGAGTCCCTGATACACTTGTATGGAAAAGAGTGTCAGCTTTCTTGAGGAAGAAATGAGAAGTAAAACAGAATCGAAGAGACAGGTGTGCTGGTTGCAAACCCGAGTTCCTGAGAATCAGAAAATTTTGGAGGCCAGTGAAGTGATGCAGCATCTTGCTGCCAAATGAAGTTATCTGGTTCACTTTATTTCCAATTCAGGAAATAGCCATGTTTATAGAGCATCAGAATAGGCAGAACCAGTTAGAGTTGGTTCTCCAAAAACGAAAGGTCCATACATTTTCCGCCGAGATATGACACAAAAAACATTCAATTTAGGTGAGTCTCGTTGAAGTTCTGGCACCTCGTGAGAATTTCCTAAGCTCCAAATGCACGCATTATGAGATTCTGTTCACTAGTCACCATTTTCCTTCTAACAAGCTGATCGACGGAGAAGAGGATAAAAATTAATACACGTTTCGTGCGCATACGCATACATGCTAGTAAACAAAACTGTTTCAGTTGCTCTTTCATTCGATGTATGAATTATATACTTATAAGTTACATATAATAAATATTATACAGCGTTAAAACTCCGATGTTCATTTAGAAGCACCCTGTATTTATAGTGACAGGAATGAATCTGGTGATTCAATCACAGAATTTCAACATTTTGCATCAACCTTGTCAGGTTTAACACTAATTCTTCTCGATTAAAAGAGTATCCATTCTTTTTCTATCTTTCGGGGTTTTTTTTTATTTTGGAAATTGGCAACCACGCTGAAATTCTTTCTGACTAGGAAAGGCAATTAAAAACTTTCTCCCAATACTCCATAATTCGGGATAAATAAGAGGTATGCATTTTTAAGCCCTAAATTGTTGGCTTCCGTTTCTGTATTTTACTTTACAGTCTCTGTTACTGCCTATTCCGATCCGTTCCTCTTGTAATATGGTATTTTATTCAATGTGACTATATGAATGCGCTGCCTACTGTGGTAATTATCATAGTCAAAGCATTCTCAATCCTAGTTTCAAAATTTGAATAAAGTACATTTCAATTTTGTGAACATAGGTTAAAATGTCATTTTCGTGGCTGATTGTCTGTGGTCATTTGAGAAACTGTGAAAATTCACGACATTCAATGTTATACACATTTCACTTAATTTTGGTAATAAATGCTGAAATGATGGCCCCCTTGTCTTAAAAAAAATTATTCTGTCACCTTGTAACTACAGATTAACCTAATAAAATTTAGTAAATAAATCTGTTAAATAGTTAAAAATCTGATTTCTATTTTATTAAATTGTCTTTTAAAATTAAAGTCATGATCTGGTTTAATTAAAGCCACTACCGTAGACACTTATTTACTCATCATGGACACCAAAATTATTTTTCCGCTCTCGTGCATCCCTTGTGGGTCGTCATGGACCCTTGGGTGTCACTATAGACCACTTTGGGAATCACTGTTGAACAGGGTCTGAAGCGTGTAAAACTGTCATGACTCAAAGTCCTCATATTGGCGTGGCATGTAAATTAAGAGAGTGGAGTACTAGCTTCGGTTTCATCCTCATTCCTTGACCACTAGTAATAAACACTACATCATCTCCCAACTGTCGTCTTCCTGTTTATTAGAGTACAACGTTAATAACTCTCACCCACAAGCATATAAAACAGATATAGTTGTGAAACCTGCCTGCTGACTCAACTTCATAGTATTTTGAAGTCTTCACAAAACCTCAATTGAATCGCTTTATAGTTATTTCTCAAAAAAAACCATAGCCAAATAATTACAACAATCCCACACACACACACAATAAAAAAATATTATCTACAAATAATAAAAGAAAAAATATGATAAAGTGTTTTTTAATAACATGGTTTTATTTCCTAAAATTATGCATGTTGCAGTAAATAAAACGTACATACTGTATGACAATTACATTCGGTGAATACTAAATGTATATTTTAATTTTAAATCTAGTAAGTATATATATTACTGCCTAATGACCAGATGGCTAATGTGGTCAGCAATTGATAAATAATATTATTCATTACAGTATTCAATAACTTATGAGTAAAAACGACGACTAAAATCAAAACACTGTATTTTAATTTTCGGGCAATCGGACAAGAGCAAACACAATTTTAAATATATGTCGTTTATAAAAATTCAAGCTCTGTTATAAGTTAAACTACATGTTTATATTTTTTCGTGTTGTATTCAGTAAAACTTCTAGTCTACACTCAACAAATAGCTTTCATAAATATTATAAAGATTATTTTTTATTGACTAAAACGTACGTATTTGCGATATTTTTCTATTTTATTTTTATCACAATATTTTAAATTTATTTTTAAGTTCTGATACATCTTAAAATATACCAAAATAAAAAATCTTCATACGCTGACAATACTTACAAATAAAATTTCTTAAGTAGAATCGTTCAGAAACAACAGGGGCAAACTATTAAAAATTCTGAAAAAATCTATTTCGGAAATAAATGAATGAAAAAAATTGAGTAAGAAACAGTCACCAGTGTGTTGTATGACAAATATAAAAATGAAACTGTTTCTGAAAATTTAAATACCAGCAAAATAAAGTAGGTCAAATTAATGGTATATTGGGATCGAGGAGAACTAACTTTATTTTTATTAATTACTCCCTAGTATTAATTTTGAAGGCAATTATTGTGTAATTTATATTGTGCAATTATCCCTTCAAATAATTGATAACCCAAAGAAATATTGAGAAATACAATACGATAATCCTCCTATGTAGTCTGATTATAGTTCGAAAGAAAACACACGAAAAATCATGCATTTCCATTCAATAAATGTAAGGGAAAAAAACCTTCCAATTATTAGATTAGGAAATTATTAAATAATGAAGAGTGCTTATGTGATTAGTTATAATAATCTACATTGCTAATTTTTTTTGCATCAAATCTTTTGATTGTTTTAATATAAGGAACTGTATCCACCCTTAAAATTTTATAGAAGACTGGATAGTTATTCATTTGATTTTTGATGCATTAAAATAATTACTGTAATTGGAAAAGAATAAGAAAAAAATTTAAATAATGAAGTCAAAAACAATTACAGCTTCTGAAGGAAGAAAAAACCATTTTAGAAACTATTCAAACTTTTATCTGTAATAAGAGTGCTAGTTATTTAAAGCATGCATTTAAGCTGTAAACAAGTTAATGGTATTATAATTATAATACAAATTGCTTCATGTTTATTGAATTATTGATAACATTTGATATCTAAAAAAATTATTAGTAATTCTAAAATTCTTTTTCATTATCTAGAGAAAGATTGTACATTACTTTTTTACAGAATTATTATCTGTATAGTTATAAAATAAAAAGCAATTTTTTCTATACTTATTTACAATACCTCTGATATTAAGAAGCCATGAAAAACATCTAAAAACAAGATATGTAATTTTTTTTATTCTGGAATAGTTACAAAATTCTGAATATTTATACATATAAAGGTCTTTAGAGAGCAAATATATAGAAGAACATGAAAGGGGAAAAAAGAAAAAACTAATGCAAAGAAAAATTCTGAATGCTACTTCTTGAGCATTTATAGTTAGTCCATCTAATTCGCTAAATTTTGTAATCAAAGATGCCACCGAATGCGTATAGGATAACACCTTTTTAATTATTTTGTGGGCCGATTACATGTCTTTAAATAATATTTAAATATAGATAATTCTTTGAAATCAAAATTAATTGATTTGATTGTTTCACACATTATTTATAAAGGAATAAGGTTTCACAAAGACCTTCAAAATGTTTAAAATGAATCATAATTTTTAAAATTATGAGAAAATAAGAAACATTTGTGTAATAAATATTAAGTAAATTTTGCATTGAGCACGCTATTTTCTAAAATAGTAGCTTTTGACGTATAAAATTTATAGAATTGTAAAATGTATCCTACTATGTAAACTCTACCTAATTTTAGTATTATATATTTTTAATATTTAAAAATATATATATATTGAAATTTTAAAAAAAATTATGTAAATTTTATTTTTTTAAATATAACTTATTACTCTATTTATATAAAAATAGCTACAGTGTAGTAATGATATATTTAGCTTTATAAATCTCCTTATTGCTAGTAATTAAAGCTAAAACTTAATTAATATTTCTTACAGAAATGCTTCCTTATTTTCATATGCTTATAGTTTTTTAAATTATAATTATAGTTTGAACATTTTACATTTTTTTTGAAGACTCATTCCTTGATAAGAGTGTGTAAGAGAATCGAATTATTTAAATTTAACCTCAAAGAACTGCATCCAATGGAAAAATGTTCTTATTTTCAGCTCTCGAGTCAAAATTAACACCTGTGTGACATCTTAATGCTATTAACCCTCCAAGCGGTCTGCAAAGATCATTCCAGAGCCGTCATTCCAAAGATGCTTTTTCTTCCTTCAAGCAAGATTCTTGAAAATACGGCTCAACCGCTTTTGAGAACCCCCTCTGACGGCAAAAAAATACGTGCGGTGTATTTTCGAAGCATCTTCAGAATGGCAAGACTTTAAGTGCAGACCACTTAGAGGGTTAATATAAATAAGTATACAAAGTAAAGAAGCAATACAGGCGTAACAGATAGGCTAGACAAAGTCACCTAGTAGGTAGAAACAAGTCACCCAGTGGTCCACGACTTGATGCCAACCCTGAATGAAGTAGATCTGGTGTTCGTTGAGGAACCAATTTTCAATAGCAACATGGACCTCATTATCGACGGGAAATCACTAACCCTTCTTAGTTTTCTTTAGTAGACCAAAGATGTGGCACTCACATGGCGAGACGCTCGGGCTGC
>BMAV01020930.1:35094-48289 GCA_019973955.1 Trichonephila inaurata madagascariensis | reverse complement strand
TTAAATATATCAATACGGTTTTGTAACACGCTTTTATAAGTTTCACTTGTTTGTAATGGAATCTTTGAACTCGATTTTTACCCACTTTAAAAGGTCAGATTAATTCAAAATTCTGCACTCTTTCCAAGGACCGAGGACAATACAATAATTTCACAATTTTGTTCCATTTTCCTGAACATATTTTAATCAAGAGGCAGGATAATCCAGATTTGGGCGACTAATTCATTATACCATTTCCAAATTTGGGAACTAATTTCATGTACTATTGCCAGATTTGACGACCAATTCTATATACTCTTTCCAGATTTGGCGACTAATTCCAGATCCCATCTCCAGATTTGGCTACTAAAAAATTAAGAGTAACCCTAAAAGCGAAAACTTTTTTTTTGCGTAAGCAATTTCATATCATAATATAAGCAATTGTCGAGTCTTTCCAAAAATGGAAATTAAAAAAAAAAAAAAAAAAAAGACTTGTGCATGTGAAAAAAAATTCGAGCTAAGTCAGGGATGGGCAAACTATTTCGATTGCGGACCAAAAATTAAAAAACAAAAAATTGTATGAATAAATAGCTAAAAAAAACTAAAAATACATGCTTTTACTATAAATCGAACTAAAAAATGAAAAATAAATTATAGTTTAAAAAAATCTAAAAAACACGCTTTTATGGTTAAACGAACTAAAAAGCAAAAAAATAATTCTTAATATAAGTATAAAATTATTTACGAGAAAATTAATGTCATTGTGATAAAAGCGTGGGGTGTGCCTTGTATTAAATTTTTACATTAACTCAGCATTTCCGAACAGAACTAATAAGAAATTATAACAATTAATATAGAGCATTCTACGCTTTTACCCCAACGACATTAATTTTCTCTTAAATCATTTTATTTTTATATTAAAAATTATATTTTACTTTTTTTATTTCGATTAACCATAAAAGCGTGTTTTTTTATTGTTTTTTTTAACTATAATTTACTATGCAACAAATTTCAGTTTAAATCAATTCATTTTTAGCAAAAAGTATATTCTAGTGATCGTCTCAAATTTGATAATGCTTTGTGGGTTTTTAAGTTACATTATTAGAGGAGGAAAAAACACATTTTTGCATTTTACAGCACACACATGTTGTAAAATGTTAAGAAAAATGTATAATAAATGTATGAATGTATTCTAATGTTATTATTTTTTATGAAAATTTTGACATTTTTCAATTAAATTGGTACAGACAAAAGAGTTGTAAATTGGGTAAACATAACTCATTTGTAAAATTTACCTTCTAATTCGGTTTATTTGATTTTACCTCCTCAAATACCATTCTGACTTACTAATATAAAAATGTTTTCATATCTTCTATTTTATATCGGGTATTTTTTTTAATTTAACATAATATGGAATCTTGCAAAGTATTTTTAAAAATTATATTTCTCTTCTCATTCTAAATTTGATATCGATAATCAAATGCTTATGCTATTCTGAAGATTTCTTTTTCTTATTTTTCCCCATAAATAATCAGAACAGTAGGTGGAACGAAAACAACTGAAACAAGAAATTCAAACCTTTAAAAAAATTATTTTCACAAAATGTAAGTGCCATTGTCGAGAATAATTAGTTCGCTAATGAAATGGGTAAATAATGGACAAAATTTAATTGTATCAGATTACCTATTTGCTTGAAAAATATTTTTTTTCTTTAAAATTTTGATGCCACTCTTATGCATTTAATAAGTCAAAAATACAGGAAATTCCATAATCCAGCATGCATTTTTATACTTCCACCATGTTGTTGCTTTTTTAGAACTGCATAGTGTAAGATATACAACACTATAAATTTAAACAAATTCTGATTTCAACTTCAAATTGGATGTGATGTGCTTTTTACAAAAATCTAATAATGTTTACTCACCTTAATAAATACGTCATTGAATTCCAGGTCTAAATGTTAAGTGAAATGAAGAATTACTTTAAAAAATATTTTTAGTTAAATTTTAAAACTATAAAGTAGAAATAATATTATCTTCAGGTTTCTGTCTACTACAAACTCGTTAATTTTTCTAAAGAAATTCATCCAAAATGTAATATTTGTATGGAATTCTCCCTGAAAAATTTGAATATTGCTCATAAGGTTCATTTGAAAGCGCAAAATATAGTAATAAATTCCGCAAAAAAAAAATCTTCAATTTTTTAAATTGTTTTTTACAAAGTTTTAAAATTGCATGAGAGAAAATAATTAAAATAAACATACAATGCATGATAAATGAATTCCCGTCATTTAATAAATTTGCTATAATTGAAAAAAAAAATAATTCTGATTTGATAAAATATTTCGACAAATATATTAAATATTTGTTTTTACAATTTTACAAATAGTTTTTATGACGAAAATATTTTAGCAAACTATTATAGAAAATATATAGTAAAAAACTATTTTGAACCATGTAAATGGCCCACGCTTGTAATTATTTACCTTAAAATAATTTTCTATAAAAATCATACTCTTAGATGAATAGATGTAATTTTAAAGAATTTTATAACATAAAGCGAAAAACATAAGTTTAAGGTATCCGACTATGTTCGGAACCGTGATTGTTCAAATGCGTACAAACAAATATTTTTTTTTTAACATTTAGGGTTACTCATATTAAAATACACGTAAGAAATTGTTTTAAGAATATTATTACAATTAAAAATTATTTAAGTTCAATATTTTGGCAAAAAATGAACATATGATTATTTATTTTCAAAATGTTCTTCTTTTATGGAAAATGGCTCTGTAATAATATATTTTGCCTATATATATATATATATATATATATATATATATATATATATATATATATATGCCCTCTGTACAGAGCCTGAACTAGGATTTTTGAAATATATAATTTAGAAGTGGATTTATCCATATTTTAATACATCACAGTAGATAAATTTTAACAGAAAAACACTGATAATTATTTCAATTGGTTGTAACTCTGAAAATAGTGTGAATATTTCAAAAGTCGTAGTTCATGCCCTCTGGTGAAGTCTTAGTTATATGTAAGCAAACAATTATTATTATAGAAGCATTTTTCATAAAAGGAGAATGCTTTGCAAAAAGGTAATTCGAAGCTCACTTTTTGCTAAAATATTGCATTTAAATAATTTCTTTTCCATTGCACCATTATACCTAAAACAATTTTAAACGTATAGAAATTTAATCTAAGTGACATTAAATATTAAAAATAAAATAAAAATATTTGTTTGAACGGTTTTGCAAAATCATGGTTCCGAACGTAGTCGAAAACCTTAAGGTATCCGACTACGTTCGGAACCGTGATTTTAAAAAAGCACATAAATGGATAATTGTCATGATATTTAGTGTCACTTAGATTAGAATACATGTATACAATTGTTTTAAGGACATTTTGACAAAAAAAATTATTTAAATACACTATTTTGGCAAAAAATTAACTTAGAATAACCTTTTTTCCAAATGTTCTCCTTTTGTAAAAAATGCTTCTATTGTATTAATATTTTGCCTGTATTCAACTCAGACCTCTCTACAGAGGCTCAACTAGAATTTTTGAAATGCTTAACTCGGAAGTCGGTTTATCTATGTCTTACGACAACAGAAGGGAGAAATTTTAAGAAAATACGCCGATAATTATTTCAAATGGTTGTAACTCTGAAAATAATGTGAATTTTTGAAAACTCATAGTTGAGCCTCTGTACAGAGGTCTGAGCTTTATACAGGCAAAATATTAATACAATAGAAGCATTTTTTACAAAGAAGAACATTTGGAAAAAAGGTTATTCTAAGTTAATGTTTTGCCAAAATATTGTATTTAAATAATTTTTTTTTGTCATAATGTCTCCTTAAAACAATTGTATACATGTATTCTAATCTAAGTGACACTAAATATCATGACAATTATCCATTTATGCGCTTTTTTTAAAATCATGCTTCCGAACGTAGTCGGATACCTTAAGATTAAATTCATCATGCAATTTTAAAGATAACAAGCTAACAATCGTGATCCACTTAAAAATTCGTTACGAACTCCGACTCTTCATTTTCGTTTCACAGAAACTCCTTCTCATCTCTGATGAACTCTCAGATGACGAACTAAGCTAAATTTGCATAATCTATCCTTATGAGAGCTAGATAAGAGAAGCAATAGTTTTCCTCCTCGGAAACTCTCGCGCTTCCGCCCTTATATTACTAAGTAAGACGCGGGGGGACTAAAATATTCAGTGGCACTAAGCCTCTTACATCTGCAGTAAACACAAGCATATTATGCTCTTAGCATTGATCTATTCTCTTTGACTTTGAGGCACTTATTTGCCGAATAGTTGTGTCAGTTTTCTGTAAATCTCCTCACAGAAACTGAAGTGTGTTCAAAAGTTTATGTACTGTTACGTAAAGGAATATTTGGCTGAATGAAATTGGTATTCAAAGTTTTACATGTAACAGAACATTTATTTAAGTTTTAATTTGCTGCTCAAAGACTTTACTACATGAATTTTTCTTTGAAGTAAACTGCTGTAAATTATAAATGTACTAAGACATGTTTAACAAGAATTCTCTCAGCATTACAATATAAAGCACATGTACGCTCGCGAATTTAATAAATTTCTCTTTTTCTACCCGGAAAAAACGGACAAACACATTTAACATAAATTTTTATGCATTGTTATTCTCCTAATATATATCTGAAACAATTAATTTACTTATCTAATTAGGACTTATTTTACATTTGTACCTACATTTAAAACTGTGTATATAGTTTTAAGCTAAAATCCGAGTTTATTCTATCAATTTAACAACGTGTGTGTAAGTTGACTATGTTTTATCTTCAAAACATTAATTCTTGAAATACTTGTAAATAAAAGGAAAAATTTCAAAAATTCTTTCCGCCCAACCCATTTATTCATGAAAGAACATTACAGCATAATGCACAACCCACAACTTGAAAGTTTGAAAGATACCAAGGAATAAACAAATGTGTTCATATGGGAGATCCATCTTAATATAATGGATATAATAAAACACAATGGAATTTCATTTTTTAAATTGAAAAATGTTCAAATTGTGGGCAATTTTCTATTTTATCTGTAAACATGGTGCGGAAAATAATAGTTTTAATAATTTATTTTCTATCTAATTACAGTAAAATAATTTTAAAATTTTCGTTAATTTAGACGAATAGCTGAAAGACGAGAAGACCAACTTCAGTTTTAAATTATTTCATTCACTTCCTGCGGATTTCAATCTTGAACACATGAATCTGTTTTAATAAGTTGCACATATATGTTGGAGAGAAATTGTAATTTTGATAAAAGCGGAAATAAATAATTGATTGACTAAGATAGCATCTTTAACTTTGAAGAATGTAGTTAAAATCATTGTGACACAGCTAGAAATATGAGCAGATATAAGTCTAAAGAACTTAATGGGAATAACTTAAAAAATAGCGACAATATATATATTATGTAAAGATGAAGAGAGCTTGGCAGTATGACTACATTGATTATTCATCAAACGAGAGCCATTGTTAATCTAGCACCTTGTAAAATTGTAAAAAGTTTTCTTACTCACAAGTTTGTAACTTACTTGAACCTTTCTTCCATCAGCCCTTTAATACTTACTATTCAGTCAAAATATCTATATATAAAGTTATGTAAAATGAAATTCCTAACAACCCTAACGCGCATGAAATGAAAAAAAAATGTTTCACAATGCCGTTTTTTTCAGACAAACTAAAGGTTTAATCTCGACGAATTAGACATTTAGATATTTTTGGCAGGATGTTCAGCGCGAATCATTCAAGTTCTTGCAGCAACAACATAGTAAAGCATCTGTGATGATTTGAGGCGGTTTTAAAGCTAACAGATCAATGCAATCAGCTTATTCTAAAGCAAGGATGGGCATTAAGACGATCGAGATCAACCGGTGATCCCCAAGACATTTTGAAGTGGCCACCCTTATTAAGACCTAAGACGAGCATACAAAAAGAAACATATTTTTGGAACACCAAATCCAGTTATACTAGAGAATCGGCATTTCACAATCCATGCGACTGTGTTTACTTCAACAAATGATTCAATAAATGTGTACACGATGCGTGTACCTTCATTGGAAGCGCACGATGACGCATAGCACGGTCACGGAAAAAGCAATCACTGCGATGGCAGCCGTAGGAAAAGAATTATTCCCCATACGCCAATCGAAGGAGAGAATAAATGTTGAAGATTAGCTCTTCCCACGAAAGCACGGGATTGGCTACTGAGATACCATCTGACTTCCCGCGCTTCCACAAGATTGGGTTTTCGTGTTGATGGTATGTCTTGCGAAGACACGGAGCAAGACAGCGAATAAATCAAGTACATACGTCTGTTCCAGATTCATCTGTCCACGTATGCTCTCCGCTTGCTGCATTGAATACGTCCAAGAGATCCATGGTCTTATTGTAATTTGTCATATATTAAAAGAGTGGTATAATGCCGAAAAAATAAGTGCTAAGAAAAGAAAAAATTCAATTTTAGTACAGAATAATAATACCTATGTGACTGGTTGGAACACAGCACCTTAAAACCATTAGATGTAGCCCATATCCTGGAAAGGTCAGCCAATTCCTGATCTAAAGCACACACTAACTGACATATTTGAAGAACATTTATAGCTAGAAGTGCTTCCTGTAACACCTGAAGAGCACATATTTAAGGCTGCTACACCACAGTAACCTAAAAATTTCATTTTTACCGATTTTTTTTTTTTTTTTTTTTTGGTGACCCATATCATTGAGATGATTGCCACGAAATTTCAGATCTATTAGCAAATTATTTTTTAAGATATTTGAAGTTTTATGAGCTATGGTTTTGGTTTCGGTTTCATTTTAAAGCATTTTTTCACTCTTAAATTGAATTAATTAAAAATATTTTTGAGCTTTTAATTTGAAATGGTTATTAATTCCAGTTTTCATTACTAAAATCATTTCTGCTTGATTATGTTTTGAGTTTTTTGAGTTATCATAATTAATTAATTAAGATTAATTTCATGGCCAATTTTTGCTTTAAAATAGTTTATATAACTTAAAAGATTTATCATTAATTTTTTTCTGTAGAAAAAATGCCATGGAAAATGCGTTCTCAGGTTGCTGTGAGAAACAATGTTTCTAAGAGATGAAATACTACTGAAAATGATGTATTTAAAAATCAGTCCTCTCTTGATTCTGCAATTAGACTTCCGAATACAAGTATTCTGAATTCAAATGTTGCAGATATAACTGAATATTTCCTTGATGTGCCATACTACATTATACTGAACATATTGAGTACGATATTTTAGTATTTTAAAGTCGTACGACAAGAGCTAAAACTTCCTAAACTGCCCCAATTTAAAACTGAAAAAATTAAATTTTATGACCAAACCTGACTATAAAGCTTATTTAGCTATGACTATTTTTAGCTTAAGTTAGTTTCATTATTATTTTGTATATAAATAATTTGTGTTTCAAAACTTTTGTGAAAATATTAGGTTAAGATAAAGCTGAATAAACTGACGTCTTAACAAATGCTATCAATATTATGCAAAAATATATTTTGAATTAAAAATATAATTTTCAGTCATATTTAATAAAAATAGTGTTTTAATGTAGAACACACACACACACACACACATACATTGGAAAATAACATTAAAAAATTAGTCTTACGGGCATTATATAAGTTTTGGTTTTATGACTACAAACTTTAAATTCGTTTTTCTCAGACTTTCAATTTTGAAGGTATAAGTGTTTTATAATCCCTAAGGCTTTTTCCCTTTTAAAGATAGAGTCTTGAATTTTTTTGTATATACACCCAAACGTATGTTCTATAAAATTTAGTATGGGTTTAGGGCGGAGATTTCTAGTTATTGTTCTAAAAAATGCTAAAGTCGATATTTTAAAAATGTTTCGTGTTTTTTCCAGATTTTTCTAGAAAAATAATTATTAAAAATCAACAATGGAATAGATTTTCAAATCCATACTAACTTTTGTTTGTATAAATAGATAACTTAAAATGACTAAAAAATTTTAAAATTGAGTATTTTATAAGAGTTTGAAAAAACTTCAAAAATTGATAATTTTTTTAAATTGTAAAATAATAGCTGGTCAAACTGTATTTTTAATTACAGAATCAGCTTAATAATATAATCTAAGTATAAAACCTCAATTATTTTTACTGTAACTTTCTTCAAAATTTTTTTTTGAAAAACGGTACCGTGTAGCCTTAAGCAATACAATGTCTATATACACAATTCAAGCTGTACATTATCCTGATTTCATCTTAATAATGTCCAAATATTTAAGTACCCATCAAGAAGCCTAGATCCGAACCCAACGAACAGTTTATGGGCCTTTTGGTGCGTGAGGTATACAGGAACAGTAATAATTACACCTTCATAGATTAACTTAAAATGACGTGTGAAAACAGTTGAAAAACCATATCAAAGTACACTTTGAAAAAGTTCGAAATTTATAACCTCAAGAATGATTAAATGAATTGATACGGTGAAGTTTTCAGATTTTTAGGAATTTTGTAAAACTCTAATGAGGCCTTAACCTTTTTTCCAGCTGTCTACATAAATAAAAGATAAACAGCACAAATTTCAAATTCGCTATTCTAAAGTTGACGATTTTAGCTTGGCCTTATTTTTCCAGCATTTGATTTATCCAATTATTGCATTACATTTTTTTTAAATCATAAATATTTTGTCAACGGTTTCTTACTAAAGTTTAATTTCCATCTTTTTCTTGAAAAAACACTGTTTTAATATGAGTTATATCTATCTGAAATTATAAAAAAAAGTTTTTAATAGTTGAAAATGCAACTTTCCTATAAATGCATAAGAAAATTATATTATTTTTGTGTAAGTAATTATTTAAACTTTTTTTTAAGTTTAACTTTTTTTTCTCTTACTACATTTTAATTTGGAATTTATTTATTTTCCAATATGTTTTTCTAGTTTAATTTAAAAAAAACAAGCGAGTATATTTTCTCTAACGAAACGTTTAATTTATTTTCAGTAAGAGTTTATCTTAGATCAAAATCACTGAAATTTAAATATATTTTTATAGTATTTTCAGTTTTTATAATATGATTTTCTGAGAGAGAGAGAGAGAGAGAGGTTCGTATCTCTTATTATTTGTTTCTTAATATTTCGTGTTCTGAGAACGTGGCTATATATCTAAACACAAGTCTTTAAGCAAATAAAATTCGTAGGTCCTTACTCTTCAACTAAAAGATCGTATCATAAAAATCCAGACATAATAAATTCATGACTGGTTAAGAGTCTCAAAATTTATTTTGAGATTACAGCCACACACACACAACACAAACCACACAAAACATCATAACAAAACTAATTAAGTACATTTAAATTTGATTTGCTAACACTGTTTTGTTTCCATCCTCGCCAAACGTAAATCCTATCCCGCTCATTCCGCCATCTCTCTCCCTCTCTCTCTCTCTTCTCTTTCTCCTTCCCTGTCTCGTTGTCCGACCCCGTCTCATTTCGATGGCCGCGCCACCTATAAAGTTTTACAGGCCAGGCGAATCTTACAAAACATAAGCCATTTCATCGTTTAGTTTAAAGAATTTAAGTCATGCGTAAGATATTCTCTAAACAAAAATTTAAAAAAATAAATTGAACTGATTTTTAATTCATGCCATTTAACCATTTTCTTCCTAAATAAAATTTCAAGCATGATTTATAACTTATTTCTTTCGAATTCTCAATCTGACCTCAGTTATTTCAAGATTCAATGAAGGATACATATGATAGTTACCTTTTGGAAAAAAAAAGAAAAACGTAGAGAAAGAAAACAAACTGATACAAAAATAGGTAAAAAGTAATGTAAAAGTGTAGGATAAATTGATGTTGCAAAACATGCTTCGAAATATCCATTTGTGGTGGATGCATTCTATTTCTTCTTTATTCTAAACAATAAATTTAGCAAGCAAACAAAATTGGTTTTCTACGGTTTAGTTTTTGAAGAAATATTCAATGTATGTTTTTTTTTTTCATTTCTTGTCACAATTTAAACGGAAAAAAAAGTTTAAAGCCTTTTTTATTGTTATTATTCTTTTACTTAGGGAGGAATGGTTGAAAGCAGAAAAAATGAAACAAAAAATAATAAATGGATTAAAAATATAATATTAAAAAAGAAGAAGTAATATACGGGATGCATGATTATATATTATCCAAAAACCTAATTTTTGTAAAAAAGAAAAAAAAAGCTCTGTTCCTGTACCAAAAGTTTTCATAAGCTAAAGCTCCTATACCAGGTAATCTGAAAGTTAACTGACAAATGAAAAAAGTTACTCGCTACTTGCAACGTCTTAACATCTCTATTTATTTGTTTATTAGCCAAGAAAAAAAAGAAAATTTTTACAAAATCTCCCAATTTACATTAATTGGAAAAAAAATATTAAATTTTGTGTAACATGAAATAATTTATTCCTTATGTCTATAACTCCTTAAATCCCAAGTTCATTTTTATACAGATCATGAAGAATTTGAATTAGGTGCATTTTTATTTAGTATTTGTAGCATATACACACAAGTCAAACATGTGCAGTTCTTATTAAATAATAGTATAGCTCTGAAATGAGAACGTCAGTTGAAACAAGAATTCAAGGTGAAGCATTCTGAGCTGCAATTCTGTAAACAGCAGATTGTTATGTCATCAATCAATACTTATCACTGTTCCCACAATGTCAACATTTAAGAAAACTCAACTATACTCATGTCCAAAATTAAGTTCACAAAAATGTTTTTCGACACAATTTTAAAATGCTTCAAATAAAAATGGAAGAATTTGTATTTTATATATTTTGAAGAATGGGTAGTGGTCTGTAATAAATGTGTATATTCTTCTGTTTGTATTGTGTGCTTTCTGTTCTTCACTTGTATTTCATATGTTCCCAGGATAAAAAAAACACGACAACAACAACAATGGGTATTGCAATATCTACCTTCAGTTTAGGATAAGATGTTGTTTAGTATTAGTTTTTGCAGAACAACTGGAATGAGACTGTTCAAGTATATGGGAGTTTCGCCTCCAGTTTTGTGAATATTGTATTAAGGTAGCCGACTACGTTCGGAACCATGATTTTAAAAAAGCGCATAAATGGATAATTATCTTGATATTTAGTGTCATTTAGATTAGAATATATGTATATAATTGTTTTAAGGATATTTTGACAAAAAAAAATTATTTAAATACAATATTTGGGCAAAAAATTAACTTAGGATAATCTTTTTTCCAAATGTTCTCCTATGTGAAAAATGCTTCTATTATAATAATATTTTGTCTGTATATAGCTCAGACCTCTCTACAGAGGCTCAACTAGAATTTTTGAAAAATTCACATTGTTTTCAGAGTTACCACCAATTTAAATAATTATCGGCGTTTTTTTCTTAAAATTGCTCCCCTCTGTTGGCGTAAAACATGGATAACCCCACTTCTAAGTTATATATTTCAAAAATTCTAATTGAGCCTCTGTACAGAGGTCTGAGCTATATACAGGCAAAATATTATTATAATAGAAGCATTTTTCACAAAAGGAGAACATTTGGAAAAAAAATAATTCTAAGTTAATTTTTTGCCAAAATATTGTAATTAAATAATTTTTTTGTCAAAATTTCCTTAAAACAATTTTATACATGTATTCTAATATAAGTGACACTAAATATCATGAAAATTATCCATTTATGTGCTTTTTTAAAATCACGGTTCCGAACGTAGTCGGATACCTTAAAATAAACAAGTTATAGTCTGTTTGCAGTGAGAATGAATTATCATAACTATTTAGATGATTCCTTGAGATGCAGAGCGTTTGCCCGGCTTGGAGTAGGTCATTCTCAAGGGGAAAAACCGAAAGGGGGCTCGATGTTTACAAGTGGCTCAAGAGTGGTCTCCCAGTTATGGTAACAATTCCAAACAAGTGGTACTGTCAGCAGGAAGATCCGCCAAGGTAGACACAGAGCATCGACATCTGCACGGGATCGCTACTTGGCAGAAAGCGCACAACGACATAAACAGACAACGGCTCTCAGCTCGTTCGTGACCTTTCTGCTGCACCCGGAAGAATTTCCAGGCAAGCATTCTACAACCTTTCAGAGACTAGCTCTTATGCCCAGGTTCCAGTCTGGTGCGTACCTTTCACAGCACCTAGCAGAAAAGATCTGATATTGTAGAGCTTAAAGCATCAGTTGTATAGACTTCAAGGATGGGGGCATATTTTTTTCAGTAATGAGTCGAAATGTACCAGACTAAGTGATTCTCGTCCAGTCTTCACCTGGAGCCAGTGTTTCTCAAACTGTGGGGAGCGTCCCCCTGGGGGAGTGATAATTCTACAAGGAGGGCACGAGCCTATTGAAAAGTCTAAAATCAAAGATTATTAAAAAAATTATTAATTTACTGAAAGTAAACTAACAAAATACATTCTAACATAATAAAAAGTAAAATTAACATTTACTTTGATTTAATACACTTATAAATATATCAGTACTGCTTAATGTATTTTATAAGTAATTTAACGATACAAAGTTAAGAACAAAAATAAGTAATAAGTTAGGAACTAAGTAAAGTAATTTAACAATACTAAGTTAAATAATTACCAGTGACCGCATGGGCTTCTCATATATAAAATTATATACAAAAATTAACACTTATCATGATAATTTATTCGGTTTGTAAATAATTCCTTAACTGTAGATTAAATGTTGCGTGATTCACTCCCCTATGCCTCCGTTTTCCACGTAAGCACGCCTATGTGATATATTGGGGGAGGGGGAGAAAAGGAGTAAGGATAAGTAAGAAAAGGAGAAGTAAATCCTTCGTAAACACTGTTAAGATCCTTTTATTGCATTCCAAATCCTTCGTACACCGTACTTCCGAAAGACGTATATATACGTCCGGTACATTAAACGTATCGGTTGAGTGAGACGTATATATACGCCGGTGTAGCCAACGAGGTTAAAGTATGGAGGGGGGAGCGATGAAATTTATGATTGAATATTGGGTCGCAAATATTGAAAGTTTGAGAAGCACTGACCTGGAGAGATAATGAAGTTCGATTTCATCCCTTCTACGTAATAAAAATAGATTTGGTTGCAAATAAATCCTTGTGCGTGGTGGCATATGTTGGTCAGTCGTACACCACTGTA
>BMAV01020930.1:0-30094 GCA_019973955.1 Trichonephila inaurata madagascariensis | reverse complement strand
AATCCTTGTGCGTGGTGGCATATGTTGGTCAGTCGTACACCACTGTACATTTTTGTGCGGGTACTGCCAACTGACAGCGCTACAGGAACACGATCCTGGAAGCCTATGTGAGGTTTTTCTGAGTGCTATGGGCCCGAACTACATTTTAATGGACGATAATGCGCGGCCATACATAACTCACATTGGTGATGAATTTCTTGAAGGAGTGGATATTCGCTGTATGGATGTGACGGGCTCACGCGTCTTTTCTGTAACATAACCTCTGGGTTCTTTGACGGTCAAGATTAATGGCAAATCTTTTCCAACCCAAATCCAAGAATAGAAATGCAATTGTAAAATGCAAATAAGATAGCTTTTAAAAGAACAGAAGTTTTAGTAAGCATGATGGCAATTTAGAGAAAGTTATGTTTAGAAAAGACAGAAGTGTGAATTGACGGCCTATCAAAAGATTACCAAGATTTCTAGCCATTACTTCAAGGTGCATACGATTGCACGCGAGCCTAAAAGTCTCTGAACAGTGATTGAACCTTAGCTTGAATCAGGGTAGGACTGATTATTTGATATTAGGACTTGTAATATTATCAGAATTGAAAGTAGGTGGATAATATAATTATTTAGATAAGTGATCCAAGTTATGCGATTAGGTTTAACTACAGTTGTGTGTTTGGTTTATTCTCACTTAATATAAGTTTATCTAAATTATTAGAAATTTAAGTTATATTCTTAATAAAGTCATATTAAGAATTTTAAAATGTCGATTCATTTCGAGAATCCCACACCTCTAATTCACGCTGACAATCAAAGATATGGTCGCCATAGAACGACCATATCACATGGATTGACTATCGAGGTCTTCAGATGACAAGAAAAGCTTTTTCTCAGAGTAATTCTCCTTCCAGGATCTTCCAAGAATCCACCGATTTTGAAAAAATGGGCTTTGTTGCAACAAATGCTTATTGACACCCTCATAAACAATATGACGGCTCGTTGTGAGACTTGTGTTGCAGTTCACAGTGGTCACACTCCATGTTAGACAGATTTTTTCCCCAGATAACGTCTTTATCTCCAATTCATGATTTTACACTTTTTGTGATATGACTTGTATCTTAACTCACAATTAAGATCTTTTTCCGTTCTGTTATGTTGCTTTATTCTTTCTGACATTATAATATGCCGAATTTCGAGACCACATAGTAAATACTTCATCAGTTTTGCCAGACTTTATGTTTGTGACTTTAATTTTGGATATGAGGTTATAAACACAATCTCAATTTAAAATTTACAGATTTTACATAAGCAGTTTTTTAAAAGTAAATGCTATTTATTCGAGAGATTCCTTTTTTGTCAGAATCCAAAATTTGGTTAAATGTAACATCTTATTTAACAAAAAGATTTTTTTAGAACTTAAATATTCTCTCCATCCAAAGACATTTGAAAGACAACTTAGCAAATGTATATTTAAAATCATCTATAGATATGTATGCTTTTTTATGGCTACTAATAATTACTTAAAGCGTTTATTATCTATCTAAACAGCTAGCGGTAGGATAGCTTTTGGGCTTTGACAAAATCATTTCGTGCTGGCATTTTCTGCCGGCATCCGATAATTCAACAAAGAATAATACAATATTTTTTTTTAAAAAAAATGCTTTCTGTAATACTAAATTATAGTGCATGGAGACTTCAATAAAATTGTATGATCTATTTTTACATATTCGTGCTTTAGATATCGACCACATGTAGCTCAAAAAACATGATAAAGATTTTGTAGAAAAGGAGACGAAATTTAGATTCATAATTTTATTTCTCACTGGTCTCTGCCAAAATTATGTATAACATAATCTTCCAATAAAACTTTTTAGTAATAGAATTCTTAATATAAACATTTTAAAAGAGCAAATAGATTCCCCATTTGTCTTTTTCAAAACGGAAATAAATCATGTTCACTGCTTTGAACTTACATTTAATGTTACAATTTTCAACTTTAATTTATTGAAATATACTTAAAATGTGTGTTGCCCAAAAGTCTTAAAATTTAAAATGAGAAATCATGAATTATTCTCATAAGCATGTCCATTAAAATATGAATAAATGTTTAATCCTATGGACAAAAATGTTCTTCAACTTGCAGTAAGTAGATTAATTTTTCACTGATAGAAATAATAGGTTCATCTGAGTTCCTTAATTTGTTGTCATACCTTTTTTTTTAAAAAAGTTTGTTCTCTTTAAAGTGATCTTTTCTTTTTGTTTTGTTCCAAAATACTACTGAGTCCCTATTTTAAATTATAGCTTTTTCACTTGACAAATTCAGAAAAATAATTTTATTTAGTAAATAAACTAATGTAATACTCCATCAGTTTTATCTTAATGAGTAAATAAACATACTTACAGCATATTCGAAACTGAAAAGAACACATACATTTTATTCACACAGCTTCGAAGCCAACAAACATTAAAATCAGTTAACACCAAACACCAACTTCACAATTTTGATGGATCTTTCCGTTAATGGCTACACAGAGAGAAAGCTTTCAAGAATTACGCAATATATACAGTATCGGGGACTCAAACAGGATATAAAATGAGATGAAACATTTTCGAAAGCAACGTGATGCATTTTGAATGTTCAGCTGAGAGAATTCAATTACTCAATTGGTTTCCCGACTCTGTATGCCTTTTACCCTTCAATGGACTGTTGCCAAATCTGTAATCAAAGTAGAAGGATAGTAAATGACGCTTAGAACAAAGAGAGCTGTGAGGAAATTCAATTGTTGAAAGTTTCGGGGGAGTCATAGGAGGATACAGAGCTGTTTGTATTTTGGTTATGCAAAACCAAATTCAGTTTTGCACAGAATATGCTTTTTAAATTAAAGACGACAAATTGATAACAAACGCATAAAGCATATATGAAATATTTTGTTAGCAATAAGTGGGGATGAATTTCGTTTATAAGTAGTGTATGGATTTAGTTTTAACTATCAATGCTTAACACACATTGCATTAATTACGATGTTATACAAAGTTGCATTACAACGTTTTATACACGATTTACATTAATGAATACTGTAATCATCTATAAATTTAAACTACTTAGAGCTAGAAATAATTTATTATAGAAAAAACAACATTTTTTATTTTAGCGGAATGACTTGGAAAATAAATGCAATTATATAATTCGCGAATGTAAACATCTTTACAGGGTGTCACAAAACTCAACTTCCAGGAGGCGCAGGGAGAAGGATCAGATCATAACAGTTCTGGGGAAAAGTAAAAAATAAATCCCAAATCCCTCGGTCAGTAGGGCCTGCGTATTTATTAAAAATTTGGAAATTTACCCTCTCCATCACTTCTCATTAGATTCTGTTACTAGAAATTTCACAATTTCACAAAGATTTGTTCAATAACGGAATCTTACGCAGATGTGCTTTTAATTATAATCACAAATCGAGATAAAACATTAGCTGGTTTTGTTAAAACTAACGTAGTTTTAATGGGATCTTAGAGAAGGATGACGCCTAACTTTGACTCCCCGTAGAAAGAAAAACATTACATACTGCTCTAAGCAAATTGCTTAGAAAGATATAACCCATTTAGTTAAGATTTCAAAATGGTACAACATTTGCTACTTTTCTGTTTATAACAATATGTTCATTTATTTTGAATTGGTATGGGTCAGATATATTTTTATATCGGTTAGGAGGATTGTACTTTGTCTTGAATGTTTGTAATCGCATTTAAAACTGATAATTTTTTAGATGAATCATAAAATTAGAGATGACACAAAACTTAATAAAAGCGAATTTCATAAGTAAAAATTCACTTAAATTTTATTACCTTAAGGTAAATTAAAAATAAATCAAGTTAACACTGACAAAATGCTTGTTAAGTTTCACGCCGCTAAAATTTTCGAAATACTTTCATATTTTATAATACTCTCAATTACATAACTTCACAAGAAATCATTTTTAAAGTCGTTCATCTTTCAACAATTTTTTGGTGTGTAGTACCTAGAAATTCAGGGATTTTTTTTTTCTACATTATTAAAAGAAATCTTCTTATATACAGCCTTTATCAAAGGTAGATGCGTAGAATTCTACTAATCGAGCGCGCTTTTATTAGCTCCACCAGTATGTAACGGAATCTTTGAACTCGATTTTTACCCACTTTAAAAGGTCAGATTAATTCTACATTTTGCCCACTTGTCAAGGACCGATGACAATACAATAATTTAATACTTTTGTTCCATTGTCCTCATCAGGATCATCAGGATTAATGATTTTCCATTTCCAGATTTGGCGACTAAAAGATTGTTACAACCCTAAAGCAAAAATGTGTACAGTTAATACAAATACACATAACAAGAAAAATTAATTCATTAATGAATAAATGATAGTTTAAAAAACTAAACAAACACGCTTTTCTTGTAGATAGAACTAAAAAATGAAAAATAAATTATAGTTTTAAAAAAAAAACTAAAACGCACCCTTTTATAGCGAATCGAACCAAAAAGTAAAAATAATAGTGCTTTTTAATACATTTTAACACTAAATCTGCATTTCGGAATATAGAATTAGTAAGAAATTATAACAATTGATTTGGAGCACCCCACGTTTTTACCACAATGACGTTAATTTTCTCATTAATCATTGTATTGTTATATTAAGATTTTTTTTTTTTTTTTTTAGATTGTTTAAATGTAAAAAAGCATGTTTTTTTTAGTTTTTTTAAACTATTACTTTTTTTATCAGTTTTTCATATACAAATTCATTTTTATGATTAAAACGTTACATTCTTTTAAAAGTTCGATTTAAAACAGCAAAACACATTTGATTCTTACTAAACACTTCGTTTTGCTACCTCATTCTGAGAAAAATTGGAGCATTGTCAAATTCCCAAACTCGAGTGATATTTAATACATTCCCCACGCATATGACTTCCACGCAAGAATTCTTCCCCTATTGAATGGTGAGAAGAATGCTTTGTGAGATTGGGTCTAACGCATAACTTGTTCCGATTTCAGGAATGAAATCCGGGATTTTCAGACCATGATGAATATTTTGTGGAAGAATTCTTTTACCTTTTATGTTATTCGGTAAGCCTACAGAATTACAGAACTTCTTCAGTTGACACGTTTTGTTCAGTTTTCCATTTAAGGTATACGAAAACTTTTGGAGCGCCTTTTTTACAAAATAGCATACTAAAACATTATAAATACTTTTATTGGAATAAGTACCAATAAATACTAATTTTTAACTCTAACAATATTTTTAAACATTATCTAAACTTTACAGAGATCACAATTATAAGTGACGTTTTGGCAATATTTTTGAAAAACTCCACGGCAATTAGGAAAAATGTAACAAATTTATTTCAATAAAAGTATTACTTAAAAAGATTAGATGCATTTATGTAGAGGATGTACTAAAATTTTGATGTTTTATTAAAGTTCAAAAATTTTATATATAGATTGAGTGAATATTATAAGAAATGGGACATTCTTTAAGACCATTCTTTAAATAATAGGCCATAACTCAAAAAATATTCAAATAATAAAAAATATTTTAGTACATGCTCTGGAAAATAATCAGGCTATCAGGCTCAAAAAATATTATAGAAATACATGCATAATATTTTGAGTTATCCAACTCACCATGATAGATTTTTAACAATTTAAATGCCCACTTCTGGTAGATTAAAAACACGCTTCTGGTCTTTCTAATTTTATAAAATTGATTGTAACTTGGCATCCAGGTAACGTAGAAACAAAACAAATTATGTATTGTGTACGATACCTCTATTCAATAAAATAAAAAACAAAAATATGCATTTTGTCATTTAAACGTGTTCGGATATCTTAAAAAAAATACAAAATCTATTTTGGATAGAAAATAAAACCTTTTTCTAATGATTTTTGAGAATTAGTGTCTCTGGTAAATGAAAATTCAATCGCAAAAATGTTCAGTTAAAAAGTAATCACCCGCTTCAAATTAAAAACTATTTCACAATCCCAACTTTTTTGCTCAAATCTTTATGGTTGAAATTTACAAAATATCTTAATTTAAAGACAGAAATTTTCAGTTTAATTTTTGTTTGCTTACATTTTTTTATAATTCTGTATACATGTATTCACTATTTTATATCTTAAATGTTATTATAATTTTTACAGACAAATCTTTCTTTTTTCTACTAATCCAAATATATCACTCAAACATATTTTTTTAAAATTTTTACCTGCACCATAGCCTTGTATTTAAATTCAAACAGTTACATTTGTATAAGATATAAATGATATTTTTCTATATGACAATTGCATATTCTTTACCTAAAAACATATTTTTATCTACTCGTAAAATTATAAAATTATTACTGATTTATACATCATTCCTATTAAAAACAGTTTTATTTCTCCGCCAGTTACAGTTTCAAATATATCATGACAAAATGGTTTTCCGTTAAATTATTTAATATGTTTATAAATTATTTTATATAGGAGTAGTTAATGAGTACGAAAATTCTATATTGCCACAATGCAATTATTAAATTGCCAAAATTGCAATAGCTTTAGTATACTTAACCACTTAAGAAAATAATTGCAATAGTATGAATATACTTGTGTTTTATTTCCACTGCTCTTATATAAGTCAATGTCTTTCTTTTTGGAATAAAATGCCATGATAATAAATACGACAATAAACTAATCCTATCGCTACAAATTTTAAAATAGCTTAACAGAAAGCTGAGGAATTTGTTGCGTTGCATTTTAGAATTTAAAAATTCTTATTCTATCAAATTTCACTTCCTGCAGATTTTCGTCTTCCTTTTTTTTTTTAGGATAAGCAAACATTTCAAATGAAATGAAGCCTACGTTTTCCAATTTACATGAAATAGAAAGTTTTACTAAGCTGCTTTCTTTGTCCTTTTTTTTTTTTTTTAATTCTGCTTCATTAAAATAGTTAAATCGTGCTTGGCTCCATCCGATTAGAACTGATATTATTTGAAAACAATTTAAAAACATTCCATAGATTGACTAAGAGGTATTTCTTAGGTTTTATAAATTGGAAACTGTAAAATAAACATTATTGTATACATTCTATATGTTTAATAACATAACTTTTTGGGGATCTAACGGAGAAAATTAAAATTAACAAAAACATATACACTGAAACATCGGTAATTTATCTATGAATATACAGTCATTTTAAGATTCGAATTTCTCTCATCTAAGGAAAGATAACAATCCTTAATACATAATTCGATATAGCGCATGCTTGACATTAATATTTAACTTTCTCGCCTTCACAGTTGAAATCCAAAAATTTTATGACTGAATTGAATGGACATGCACACTAGTATGGGAAGGTTATGCTTTAATCTACAGACAAAATAAAAACTAAAAGAACAATGCTTCTGGCTGGTTTTCAACAAGTTATTTTTTTTTCATTCTAAAGCTTAATTTATATTCCTTTAAAACTGTTATACTTTTCCTCATGCCATCAATAAGAAAATAACTAATATGTTTTGAAATAACTTTGAATTAAAATAATTCTTTTCATTAGAAAAACTATTCAAGACTTCTGAAATCTGAAAATAATGGTTTATCAATAATGGTTTGTTTAATGATAGAGTTGACAGTCGACGTAACGACAAATCCAATCCAGCCGCATCTGTTTACCACGCGAGTACGTGACATTACGCTTTGAGGCTCCATCTATGAAAATATTAGGTCACATGTGGTTTGCATCTAGGCCAACGACACATGGATATTAGGATGTGGACAGTGATAATCCCCAACGACTTTTATCGGAAGGTTAACACCCGACCGAACCTTACACGCAACAGCCAACGTATGCTGTTGTTTTATGTGTCCCCCAGTCCAAATACCAAGACCAGGTGTATGATACCATGTCACTCTAATAGTTTCACAAGTCCATTGTCCCCCTCAGCGCTCAGCTGCCTTATAATGGCACAAATGTAGGCAACGACAGGAGTAGGAGAAGCAGGACAGGAACAAGGGCAAAATGAAAAATATTTTTCAACTGTCGACGAATTTCAAGCTCCTGATGTAGCCACTGTGCAGCCAACGTTTTCTTAAAGTTATACAAATGCTTGCTTCTGACCAGAATTCTTCCTTGATTTTCACCAATCGAACAAGTGTGGGACATAATTGTATGTTTTTTTTGTATTCCTTAGTCTACCGCGATCAGAAGTAGAATTGTAAAGCATAGTTGAGTAGCACACACAAATTCAAGAAAAACAAATAAATTGAAAAAACGACAATAATAACCTCTAATGACCAGAGATTATGGAACATTTTAAGTTGAAAAAAAAGTATTAATTCACAGATAAATTGTCCATGAATTTTTATTTTTCAACCCGTAAAGAAAGAATTTGACCTAAAATATGAAAAGACTGTTTTGCTCAAATTGCTACTGAATCTGAATCTACGAAATTTAATAGACTTTAACAGACTTGTACGAAATTTAATAGACTTACATTTGCAATTCGAATTATTCAATTATTCAAATTATTCAATAATTCGAATTAGATTCGAATTACTCGATGATTATTACTCGATTATTACTCGATTCGAATTACATTAATTTTTGGATCATATTCACAAGGTTTTCTTGGTGCAGTTTTTAACGGCATTTTTAATGCATGTCAAATGAGCTATAGACATATGTCCTTGATTAAAGCAGTAGTTCAAATATCTAAAGTAGAAAGTTCTATCATTGACTCCCATCTAATACCGCCATACACATGAGGTTATTACAAATAGCTAATACAGACAGAAAAATCTGTCACCAGATATTTTAATGTTTCCCTATTCAAGTGCACAAAGAAAGTAAATTAACAAATGATGAAAGCCATGCGACAACTATAACATAAAAATACTGGAAAACACAGAAATTTGAACTTTATTTTTAATAATTCAATTCATAATCAAACAATATGAACTAACTAAAAGAAATGTTTTGAGTTATTTTATTTGAGATAACAATGAGTTATGCTCAATAGAATTGAAAGTATTTAATGCATGACATTTGGAGTTTGCCTGCACAATGGACTCACAATGGCACCTCCCTCTGTTAGTCGTAAAACAACAAAGGACAGGAATAAAAAGCCCTTAACGGCTGGCCTGAACAGAGATTCATTTCGTCCTAGTCGTCTAAGTCATGCACGGCGTAGTTGTGGACCGGTAGGTCGGTGGATCAAATAAACACCCCAGCCAAGGTCAACAGCTTGTCGTCAAAGACTTAAGACAGAGATAAATAAAGTTCAGTCGTAAAGTCATGTTTTCATTGATTCAGAATGTTTACTTGAAATTTCAAACATTTGTTTTGATCGATCAATATGCCAGGAAATTTGGTTTTTTGGTTCTTAAAAAATCTCTTAACTAAAATATATCATATTTAAAAATTAAATTCCTTCACCCATTTATATTTTATATTAATTCAAAATACCTCATAAACTTCAAGACTTACCTTGATTTTACTTAATATTTGTATGAGAAGCACACAATCAATCTTTTATAATTAAAACATAAGCATTCATCAATAACTTCAAAAATATTTTACTGAACCAAAGGTAAATCATTTGATCCCCATCCAAAAACGAAGGCATGCGGCAACGACTGTCATAATCACTCGATCAAATTATACTACAATTAAGTAGTTTACATTTCATTTACATAGGAAAGATCAACAGATACAGGAATTCAATTCGAAGCAGTGGACATATGTCCATAACGTCATTTAATTAGCTCTAAATTTGGAGCTGCAGGATTTGATTGAAATTGGGCCAGTAAATAAACATCTACGGGGCAAGTGGGTGATAACTCTGTTTTCAAAATGTGAATACAAAATAGAGATTAATTTTAAATCGATTTAATTAAACCAAATGTTGGAAGTAATTGATTGAAGCAAGTTTATTATGTTCTTATTGTAATCTATTAGAATAAATAGAACAGTGTTTTTTTATAGTCTTTGGAAGGAAACTCAAAAATATATGTATACAGTAGAACGTCGTTTATCCGAATGTTTATTTTTCGGAGCGTCAAATATCCGAACCAGATTTTTCAGAGACCTTGCAGCGAAAAAACGAAGGTGTACGATGGCACAGCGAAAAATAAGGGATTATTTTCTACAATAATGATAAAATTCCGACATTTTGCACCTATTTTGCTTTTTTTTCAAGCACGTTTCCCGCACATGGGATGATTTTCAATATTCGTATAGTGTCCGGTTTCATATACTGAATGGATTGCATTCGGTGTTCGGTTATCCGAACAATCGAGTATCCGAACGGTGTCCAGTCCCAATTGATTCGGATAAACGACGTTCTACTGTAATTATAATTTTTTTTTCCTATTCCATTGTCGTAACGTTTCTACTGGAATTGACATAAGTGATTAAAGTTATAATAAATTAAATGTTTGTTTTTTTAAAAATTATTCTTTGAACCCTTAAAATATTAAACAGATGTGTTATTATATATTAAATATTTAACAGATGTGTGTGTTTACATTTATTTGTGAAAATACTAAAGAAAATATTTTATTCATTTTCTTCACCTGTTCTGTAAGATATATATATATATATATATATATATATATATATATAATATAACAGTGAAGAAGTACTAGAACCTACAGTGCTAAAGCAGGAAGAAATTGGAATTAACCAGACACAACAAATGTAGATACAAAAAATTCTTCGGACTAAACTGGAGACCTATTATGATTTCTAAAGATGTCGCTGAATTAGGCCAACGAATTAGGGTTAGCAATGCTTTATGGATCCTACCTTCCCCGTACAGCAGAAACGTTCGACGTAATATATATATATATACCGTATTTGTTCGATTCTAAGCCCTGATTCTCAAAATGTTTTTGTGAAAAAATGTTGTCATCTATTCTAAACCACCTACCCGGTTTTCTACATGTTTTGGGGGAGGAGGGAATTATGTAAAGGGTACATCAATATATCCGATACTTCATAAAATCAAAAAAAAATGATAAATAATAACAAGTTAGTGACTAATTTAATTTGCCACTATTAAAAACTTTCAAATCACATAAGAACCTATAATTACTCTAATCGTCAGTATCTTGTTTCGAAAATGATTCGTTAATCCCATTGTCACAGATGACTTTGGAATTGGTGCCGGCGTAACCCTTTCCCAAAACAAAAAGGTTATTGGCTACAGAATTCTTAGTTTTGAATTATGATCACGTCACGAAGTCGAGACCTGCTTTGTGTCGCTCATTTTACAAACTTCCAACTAACGTAAGAAGTTAGAGCTTGGACATAATGTTGATGTTTAATGAGTACATATCTGGTCATTATAATTATTATTATACATTGATTGATGAACCTTTTACACAATTTATTATTTTTTCCCCAAAAAACATGTTGAAAATTAGTCTTCGACATATTTAATGTTGATGTTTAATCACTACATATCTGGCCATTATAATTATTATCGTCCATTTGTATTTAAGGTATAATTTACATAATAAACAAAATCATATTGTAAAATTCGTCAAATAAAAGACTTAAATGTACTACCCATGGTAAAGTCCATGAAAAATCAACCTAGAGGCCGACTACACTAAAATACATTAATTCTACCTGTATAAAATGATCTTAATATTTTAAAGGTTAAAAACTACAAAATAGTTGATAAGAGAATAGATAACTGGAGAAGACTTCTGATGAAGGCTGTTAAACAATTGAAGAAGTAGTTCATCCAATACATATTTGGTCATCATAAAATGACATATTTATGTTTAAGCCATAATTTACACATAATTTACTCACTACATACAGCATTTACTCGAATATAAGCCGCACTATTTTCCGAGTGTTTAGGCTACTGAAAATTGGCTTCGCCTTAGAATCAAAAGCAAAACACTTGTTGAATGCGGAAAATTGAATCGCAACCAATTTTAAAAGAAAAAAAGATGGCCGCGGTAGCTTAGTGGTTAAGGTATCAGATCGGGGCTGGCTTGTCACACAAGTTCGGGCCCAGTACCACTAAAGACCCACCATGTAAGGGTGAGATGCACGTTAAATCTGTCGAGAGCTCAAACGTCCTCCCGTTGGTGGGATGTTGTAGTTAGGAGAGAAGGTGCCATCTCAGGTGTCGTACTCGTCACTTGACCATTGTTCAAAATTACAAGGTATGTCACCAAAAACTCTCAGGTAGCCGAAGACTGCGATGTTAATATTCACTCACTCACTCATTGAAAGCCACTAAGGGATTAGTGGTGACAAACCTCATAATCTTGAACTTCGATCAAATGCCTAGTATACCTGCTTGATATTCCTTCACACTAACTTGAGGACTTGGACAAATTTAACTTGCATCGTCCCTAAACAATGTGCCTTCAATGTCCTTAGAAATAGAATCTATGAGTCAACAGAAACGATGCCAACTTCTATATTTTTACCATGGGCACTCGGTTGACACATCACTCGTTTAAACTTTTAGATATAAAAGAAAAGTTCTGGAAAAAAGTATTAATTTTTTTCTGAAACACTGAGCAACCTTATTGTGTAGTAATCTCAATAATTTTTTTTCTAATCACGTCTAACGTAACTCTGTTGGAAAAGGCTACACAAGAGGATACATACATATTTTTTTTAAAAAATTACTTAGGCGTAAAAAGTATTTTTCCCTTAAAAAAAATAATTTAACCCTTTATCTATCAACGTTACTTATAAGTACCACTCACTTTAAAATTACATACAATAACCATTTTTACGAACGATACTTAGCAGGAATATTCTATGAAATCTACTATTTCAAGATATATGGCAGCACAGGTTCTATGATGAGTATTTTTGCGGGGAGGGCGAATAATTTTATAGCAGAAATTGCATTCAATGCTGACGGCGTTTTCAGTGGATTGCGAAGATTATCATTTTTATCCCGAAAAAGTAGCTTGTCAAAATTTAAGTGTCTTGTGTTTTTTTTTTTTTGTATGAAGACCTTAGAAAATGATTTGACTCTTTATTTTAAGTGAACAAAGTATATAATTAATTTTACGGTTGAATATCTTTAATTAATTAATTAGCTCTAACGGATTAAATTTCCCAAAGTTGAGTATTTTGTTTATGTATATACCTTAATTTTCAATGTAGTGATCCAAAAAAAATATGACAGTAAATCATGATGCGGTAGATAAAGGGATAACATTTGCAAAATAACCGCAAAATAATAATATTGAATGTTTTCAAAAGTTTCCGTACAATTATGAAAAATTAAAGAAACATGTAAATCTATCAGCACAAATGAAAAATATTTCAAAATAATTAAGAACTTTTAAAGCAAAAGTGGATATAAAGTACACACTTTAGAAATTCGAATCACATTATCCTAAAGAATCTTTGGTAGAATTAATCATATTTTCTGGAGTAATTTACATTTCATTTCTCCTAGAAAGGCCATAGGGAAAGGAATTCAATTCGGAGGGATGAGGCGACGACATTTTAATACCGCTGCTTAATTAGTTCTAAACTTGGGCCCTCAGGATTTGATCGAAATATGTCATCATCATATAAAGGCTTTCATGACCGGAAGGGGTAAACTGTTGCAACTTTCTAGACACAAATTAAAGATGGACGCTCAATTCGAGCTCCTTAATCATATAATTTCCAGACTTACTTGACACAAATGTGTTTATAGGCGCGTCTATTGTTAATTATTAAAACTTACAAAGACATTTCAATTATTTGGTAGATTTTAGCTAATTAGATGTTATTTGCTGCAGTATTTTGCTTACTAGGTATTAAAATGATTTTTAACTTAAATTAAAACTGTTTGATTTTGGTAGACTTTTTAAGATGGACTGTATCTAGCAAATAAATTAGTTGTGTAAAGTTTTGATAAGTTATTATGATTTTAAATATAATTCTGTAAATAAAGGTAAACTCCAAGAAACCGATAATGCTTATGTCGCGTAAGTTTGTTTAAATGTGTCACAACCCCTTCGATCGTGGGTGAAGTTAGAGACACCGAATATACTGACTTAATAAAATAAACAACTTTATTTTGTTTTCGATTTACTTCCAGAAGGTTTTTTAATCCTTTATCTGAAGCATTATGATTTACTGGAGTTTTTTTTATACATTATTTTTTTAATCACTACATTAAAAATTATGGGATATACATAAAAAAATTACTCAACTTTGGGAAATTTAATCCGTTAGAGCTAATTAGTTAAAGGTATCCGACTACGTTCGGAACCGTGATAATGCAAAAGCGAATAAATGGATAATATTTATGATATTAAGTGTTACTTAGATTAGAAAATGTATATAAAATGTTTTAAGGAAAGTATTACAATAAAAAATTATTTAAGTATAATATTTTGACAAAAAATGAACATAGAATGACCCATTTTCAAAATATTCTCCTTTTGTAAAAAATGCTTCTATTATAATAATATTTTGCCTGTCTGTAACTCAAACCTCTGTACAGAGGCTCCACTAGAATTTTTGAAATATATAACTTAGAAGTGGGTTTATCCATGTTCTACGACAAGAGAGGAGAGAATTTTTAAGAAAAAACGCCGATAATTGTTTCAAATGTTTGTAACTCTGAAAATAATATGCTTTTTTTCAAAATTCTTAGTTGAGCCTCTGTACAGAGGTTTTTATTTTATATAAGAGCAAAATAGTATTATAACAGAAGCATTTTTCACAAAAGGAGAACATTTAGAAAGAAGGTTATTCTAAGTTAATTTTTTGCCGATATATTGCATTTAAATATTTGTTTTTGTCAAAATGTCCTAAAACAATTTTATACATGTATTATAATCTAAGTGACACTAAATATCTTGAAAATTATCCATTTAACCCTCTAAGCGGTCTGCAAGTAAAATCTTGCCATTCTAGAGATGCTTCGAAAATGCACCACACGTATTTTTTTGCCTTCAAGTAAGATTCTCATAAGCGGTTGAGCTGTATTTTGAGAATCTTACTTGAAGGCAAAAGTAGCATCTCTAGAATGGCAGGATTTTACGTTCAGACCGCTTGGAGGGTTAAAATCACAGTCCCGAACGTAGTCGGATACTTTAAAGATAGTCAACTGTAAAATTAATTATATACACTGTTCACTTAAAATAAATAGTCAAATCGTTTTCTAAGGTCTTCATTAATATACAAAAAAATAAGACACCTACCTTTTGTCATTAACTACTTTTTTGGATGAAAAAGGAAAAATCTTCGCAATCCACTGAAAACGTAATTTCTGCTGTAAAACTATTTGTCTTACCCGCTAAAATACTCACCATAGAACCCGTGCTGTCATATATCTTGGAAGAGGGGATTTAAAAGAATATTTCTGCTTAGTACCGTCAGAGTATTCATAAAAATGGTTATTGTATGTAATTTTAATGTGAGTGGTACTTATAAGTACCGTCGGTAGAAAAAGGGTTAAACAAAGGGAGATGTCAATTTAATTATTAACTTAATTCACAGGTGTCGGCTCGTGCCACATGTGGCACGCTGTACAATTCTAAGTGGCACTCTGCTCTACTCTACAAATATGTCAATTTTTGAGCGGTTGGAAGTTAATAAATTTCTAATTAATCTTATTTGACAAATATCTTCAAAATTCTTCAAACATCAACACAAACCTTTTGCGGAATTAAGACAAAAATCCGAAAGATAACTCCAAAGCTAAATTGACAGCTCTTATGTAAATTATTGAATATCCTTGTTAGCGAGATTTTCTGGTTTGAAAAAAGAAAATTGCATCTTCTCTGCATTCCGCTTTTGGTTCTACATATTTAAGTAAAAAGTCTTTCCTCATCTGAAAAATATTTTGAGTCTGAAAAGAAATTGATTAGCAACTGAATGCTCCGAATCGTGTCAAATTAACAGTCCCTTTATTTTGGGATAAAAAGTAGAGGGGTACAAAAGCTCTAGGTCCAGATTAATTTTTTTTTGTTTTTGTTTTTTTGTTCAATTGTAATGAAGGGAAATATTAATATTTTTGGTTGTCTGTTTCTTATTTTAATAAATTATGTTTTAAAATGCATAATATATTTGTGTGCAATGTTAGTTCTTTTATTTTTCTTTTATTTATTTTTTTTGAAAACATAGTTATATTCCATGCAGTTTATTTTTATGTTGAGAAAAATCTTTAAATGATGCAAAATTTATATGTAATAAAACTTTATACCTAAATTATAGACCTCTATTCTCTAACTCTGCATACATCATAAGGTTAATCGAAAGGTTTAAAAAATTTCTTACTGTGTGGCACGCTGAATGCTATTGGTAGATGGGTTTGGCACAGAGCAGCTAAAAGTCTGCCGACTTCTGACCTAATGTTTATAGCAAATACAGGGTGCGGCAATAAAACTCGGACAAATTTCTTGCCTCCTAGAATAGTTAACGAATTTCTTTTTCATCGGTGTTTTCATGTTTCTTTATGTAACACTTTAATATATAAAATATTTTTAAATATATTTCTTAGTTTTTACTTTGATTTATGTGTTTTTGAAAATGTCGAGCAAAAGGTCTGCTATATTAGAGTTGTTTCAGCAAGGAAAATGACAGTTCGTTTGCTGAATTTAGCTCGGCAAACAATGTCTGATGCAATCTGCCGTTTCAAAGAGCTTGGCAATGATGGTCGACGTCCAGGGAGTGGGCGAAAATGCACTGTAATACTTCAATGAATCGTAAGGCCATCGAAAAACTAGTCCAGAGAAATCCGATGGTTTCCATGAGACAGATAGCTCGTGACATGGGAATTAGTGACAGATTGGTGAGACGAATCGCAAAAAAGGAGCTTGGACTGAAGCTTTACAAGTTGCGAAAAGTCCAGCTTCTCACTGGACAAAAACAAACTCGTACGGCTCAGAAGATGCCGAAAACTTTTGAGACTGGCCGGGCCGCAAGTCCATGCTGGGAGAGATTCTTTTTCAATATGAGAAACTCTTTACGGTTCAACGAGTTCATAACTCCCAAAACGATAGAAGGTGGTGTGTGATCGCTCCAAGCACCTCAGCAATTGTTGAACCTCGCCAATATCCAAAGTCTGTCATGATCCGGGCGGAATTTACGCAAATGGCAAAACACCTTTGGATTTTTGTGGAAGCGGGTGTTAAAATCAATCAAAAAAGTTAACATTTACAAAGCCGAGTGGCTGTTTCTCTCCAAACCCCTTGTTTTGCTGGGAGTCAGCCAGCTTTGACAGTCTTGTGCAAGGTTTGATGGTGCGAACAACATTTTCTTACTTTTTCCCCCGATACCCTAATTTATACTAAATGGATTCAGCAGTGAATCGTGATATTTTTCTTGAAAAGTTAAATGCATTAATTGCGGGTAAAAGAGAAGACAATTGTTTTTATTTTTCAAAAGGAAAGTACTCTAAAATACTTTCTGAAGTGGTTTCTGCTAAAACTAAGTCCAACACATCTTTGGATTACAGACGATAAAAACGTTTTGACGTTTTAAAAATAAATTAATGATGAAAAGAAGTTAATTGTACCATTAAAACCAGGAGAAACGAATATACAGTATTATTTTACCAATGACGAATTGTTCAAAATGCTATTTAAAACACATCAGAACAAGCCAAGGAGGAAGAACACGTATGCTTAAAAAGTAGCAAATTAAATACAAAAATATTACATATGAAGTCGTAATGTTGTATTTAAATTTATGCAAACAGTGTCAAATGAAACACAATGCACCTAAGAAAGATAATGTTATGAAACCAATGATCAGTTCTGAGTTATTGCGACTGAACTACGGAGAAGAAAATATAAATGTTCGACATGTTCAACATTCACCATTAGTGCATGGTGTATGTCGACATTTACCGGTGTAAGTCAGAAATAAGGATATTTAGCAAATATTTCGGACATACACCAAGCGACAATATGAATGTTGACATTCACCGGTAAAAGTCGACATTCTCCAAATTTCGGCTTAATTAATAGCAGTGATATATATATTACTGTCATTCAATTATTTATACTACAATAAAATCATATCGACTGATATTAATTAAGATATAATTATTGAGGCTTTAGATCAATTTAAATTCCTTATGTTAAAAAAGAAATAACAAATTTGAATTTCAAGATTAAATATGAAGGGATTAAATTTACAAATCTTAGGCAGTATGTAGAGAATTTATGGAAGAATTTTGTGATAGCATACATAAATAAGGTTCCTTTAAATTATGCGACTATATGTAAAGGGTATTATAATGAACTGCTAAGGAACATATCATAAATAATAATGCATCTAAAAAATCAAAGTTTAAAAATAGAGAAACCTGTAATTATCCTTTAACATTGAATACAAATTGAGTATTCACTCGATAAATATTCAATATCCTCACATTTATAACACATAAATTTCACAAAATTCCTTTAAAATTTCGTAGAATTACTAATGACTATAATATGTGTATTACGAAATTTGGAATGGTTTTACTCTTACAACAGGTTTTTTAAGCTACAATTGATAATATTAAGCATGCATTTATATAAACCCAGCTTAGAAATTGTTAAAATCATGAAGAATGGTATACTTTTTCCAAGCATGATCTGTACTTCAGAGATCTCGTTAATTCCTCAGATATTGAGGATATAGATTGAATTATTATGCTGATATATAGAAAATGGAAAATGTTAATATCCTTCTTAAATTTCTATTACAAAAAGGATCTCGTTGATTTTAATTAAATCATCAAAAGCAGGTTAAGATCTGGCCTCAATGTTTTCCTGCTAGTAATTGTCTGACCAATCTCTATTTACACATTTTTGAACTAGACCATTTTATCCTACTTTTTTGTTCGTTATCTGATGCTCTTTAACTACCATAAAATCTGGTGTATAACACACACCATCGTATAAAGCTAACCTATACTTTCAAGATGCATTTTTTAATTTTTTTTTATATTCGCCGTATAATGTGCACCTCCTTTTTTACAAAAAAACCCCTGAAATGTACGTGTGTAATGATCTTATGTTTTATTGAAAATATTATTCTCTAAGCTTTTGAAAAATTAGTATATTTCTATAAGTACAACCCTTTAAGTTCATGAGGATCATTACCTTTAAATAGACAGTACTTCGATATATGCAGATGTCTTAATTTTTTTTATGCTCATATATTTTATTTCTAAAGCTATCCTTTTCCTACCCAGCGTAATCCGTAAGTTTGAATCTTATTTTTGTGTTAAAAGTGCGTGTTATATGCCCGATCTTACGATACTGTTTTTTTTTAAATGAAACAATATGTTACATTATTTCCCAATGATTTTAATTTGTTAAAATTAACTTTAGGTGTAAAATGTTTGAAATTTTGGATATGGACGTAAGTAATTAACAATAAGCTAGTGCGTAGTTTTTCTGATAAGAAATGTATTCACATTCGATATAATCAAAATACTTCTTTAGGGCAGCAGTTTGCTCTAAAGCAGTGCTTTTCAAGCTTTAATAATTTGCAACCCAATATTCATTCATAATTTTCATCGTACGCCTTTACATGCAATTACAATGTATTGAATTCAATAATACTATACTTTGACGCAAAAGCTAAAGCACTACAATAACCTCTTAAGTGCCACCGACGTATATAAACGTCTTGCTGAACCAAAGCAATAATTGCCCCAGACGTATATAGATTTCTGAGACATATTCTGAAACATCTTATCCAGTTATAAGTTTCAGCATTTTACACAACCAATCATCTAATCATCAACCAAGTATCCTCAGGTAATATCTTTAACGACATGTTAGAAATGGTGGTGTACTTTGGTATATTTAGGATATATACTGAGACAACATTTAATTTGCAATCATGATTTTCATTTCTTTAAATTCTTCTGCGACAACGCTTTTTAAAAATTCTTTCTTAATTTTAATACAGTCGGAAAATGATTCAACGATTTCATCGGGGTCAAAAACAAAATAAAAATTTTTCGCCCTTACCTTTTGAAAATTTTATCAGCAACTACACAAAAAATAATCATAAAAGGAAATTACATGCTTTTTATTCAACAGAGCTAAAAATAAACACAAACTCATTGGTTCAACAGCCCATGAGGGTCAGGGTCTACTGTGCCCATCCCAGAAAACGTGACATTGAGCGCTGAGGTAATGAGCAGATGTCTCGTTCAGGTGGTCAATCTGAAGCGAGACCCCCAGTGTTAAGTCCCCAAGCAAGCTTGGTATTCATTTATCGACCCACTGCAGCAGGGATGATAGGCCGAGTCGACCTTGCCCAGCCCGAAAATAGAACCCGAATCTGTGACAAGGAAGCACGATACGCTACCATTCAACCACCGGGCCTTTTTAAGAGCTATAAATGCTATTAGAAAATTAATTATATTCACTTGTGTGTAACCAATGTTTTATTTTACCTGCTGCAGAAACCTCATCATTGCGAACAATTTCTTCATTTTAATTTTATTCATATACATTTTAAGTAATATATTCGCTAACAAATATATAATTGTTTATTCCTTCAAATGATTCATGTATTTCATTTTATAAGCAAAACATTTAACGTCTTTTTTTTATTGTTTTTATAATATTTGATTAAAAAATATGTTTTAAAAAATTAAGTTTCATTTTTTTGCTAATGGATGTCATATATTTGTTCTACAAAGGTTCAGTGACATTTAAAATTTAGGAATCAGATAACTATATTGTTTTTTCTGTACTGTATTTTAATCATTGTTTAAAATTTATCTACAGGTAAAAAAATTCTCAAAAATCGTTAATTCATTTTACGAAAATTCAAAGAATCATTGAAATGAACGCTTTCGAGAGTCTGCGTTTAAGAAATTTTGAAAATCTGCAATTTTTACACAGGATAAAGAATCGAAAAGAGTTCTATTATTGTGCACTTGGGATCGTATTCTTTACAATTCCCAAAATACTTTAAACTTCAGAATACAAAACAGCCACCAAAAAGGAATTTTCCTTTTTAAAAAAAAATGGCACAATGTCAGAAATTCTTCTGAATAAATTGAATATAAATCGATTGAAAGAGTTTGAGCAGAATTTAAAATATAACTACATAACTGACTTTAGAAAGTTTTTGTACTTTGTTTTTAGAATCCAGAATTCATATGTTGAAATTCCCGTATGCTTATTTATTTTCGAAATCTGACAACATGGTTACAGTTGTCAGTCAAAAAAGAATTTATGTCCCATTTGATCTCAGTCCATGTGTAAGGAATTTCTCTGAATTTAGTCAGTGATATTCAGTCGTAGCCGATTCACGAAACTCTTGAAATTATGAAGTGTTTCCAGTGAAACTTCTTCAGAAAATCTTACAAAAATATATTTTAAATAATATTTAAATAAGAATAAATATCTTATGGGTTCTTTGAATATAGATCTTTAAGACAAATAATATAAAAAAATTAAGTTAATTCCTACTTAGATCAACATAGAAAAACTTTATTTTAATTAATTTTATTAAATAGTTACAATTAATATAAATATTTCTATACATATGACAGAATCACAATATTAAGTGGCAAAATAGAAAGCGGTTTTCCTTTCAATATATGGTGTTGGGCTATTTTTTTGTTACTACTTATTCAATAATTAAAATTAAATTATTCTGAAAAAAATAGTAATAAAGGAATCACATTCTTAGACATTAGACTATACTAGGTGAGATTCGAATCCATTAACTTCGGATTAGAATTCCAACGAGCTATTCATCGCACTACAGGTACACAATGAACGATTTTTCCCTTCTGTACATGCTGTTGGACTATTATTTTTGTTTGTTACTATTTATTCATTTTTTTTAATTTAATGGATGAATCGATATTTGAAAAAGCTGTATTAACATCAAATGCCATCCACTACAAGTTCAAAAAAATATATTTGAACTTAAGTGGATGATTAGAAAGTATTTTACTAACGATTGAAAATTTGTACAAGATCTATATATGTAATAATTCCAATAATCTGTAATAGCTCTTGAATTATGACAGTTCAGTCCTTCAGGACAACCATGTAATTATTTTAACAGGTTACTCGCCTACCGGGGATTTTTGAAACTATCTCCATCCACCTCCTAAAATCACGTGTCGTCCCGTTGCCTATAAATAGTGAGATCTGGAAATCGCGCCCTCTCTCCTCTTCTGCTCTCGCCTCTTTGCAATCATGTAGCCAGCCGGCTGCCGCGCGTTGTGTGTTGTCTTTATTATGTGTAATTGCTCTCTTTGTCTGATTTCCTTCATCATGTAATCTTCCACGTAAAAATGTATCTAATATACAGTCATTCACTCGCCGTCGGCCACGCCCTACCTTTGGTTCGCCACGTTAAAATCTACCACTCGCCACGCAAAATATTGCATAGTTTGCACCACTATAAATTTTATTATATATATATATATATAGAGAGAGAGAGAGAAAACTAATATAGTAGGAACTGAAAAATATATTATTTTTTTATTAAACATTAATGTAATTTACTTATTAATCCATGCTGCAAGTGTCATCTACCATTGATTACATTTAATAACTGGGAAGTTTGTATTTTTTACCCAAACTATACCGAAGTCTAGTTATATTGAAGCTATCTGCAATCACATTCCATGCTCTGCGTTAATTTTCTTCCATATTTTTTTTTTTTTTTTTTTTTTTGCCTACTACGTCAATAAGTATTTTAAACTTAAATACATTTGTCAAAAGAACATTAAAGGGTTATTAACTGTGTGATAAACTTCTGTGCATTCTACAAATTTACAATGTAATTTTATGAGATGTTCCTGATTAAATTTAGACTTTGACGTCGTACCTGTTTATAAAACCTCTGTCGATAAAGTTCGGTGAAAAGTCATGCAACATTAACTTCGATAAAATATTAACAAAAGTTACCTTACTGTCCTTCGAAATATTCACCTCTCATAACTATGCACCGCTGAGATCTTCTATACATGTCCTGGAAACATTGTAAGAATTCTTTTATTGGGATGGAATTCAAAAGTCTCGTCACGTTTCGTTGGATGTCAGAAATATTGTTAAATCTCTTCCCTTTGAAACCGAGTTTGAGTCATGGGAGGAGGAAGGCCCAAAGGAACCGAGCTCACCTGAAAAAGATTAAGAGCTACAAACCGATCCCTCTGGAAACAACCACTCCTACGTCCAGACTTTATTGACAAAAAAAAAAATCAAAGTTTACATTTTATAAGCATTAGAAGACAGTAAAATGACAGAATACAAATTTAAAGCTGACTGCATTATATACATACAGGTGCGTGAACGTAATACAAATATACAAAGCAAATATAACAAATAAATAATAACATAAAGTGTATAAGAGATGGAAGAAGGAATATACATAATCCACAACTTTCTTACAAATTCAAATAATGATAATAATAATAAGAAGAAGATTATATCCAATACAAATGATCCAAACAGACCAAAATAAAAAAAGAGAGAAAGAAAGAAAAGAGAGACAAGAAACAAAAATAATAATAAATAATATAAAATGCTTTTTTTAATCATATTTCCAGTTGGCGCCAACACTTCTTGCTGATATTTTTTGAAAAAAAATTATGCACCGGAAAGATGATTAAAGTTTTTCGAGACCTCCTCCTCCAATTATATTTTAAGAAAACAAACAGGTAGAATGCAGCTGGGTAAAATAAACAAATTAATAAAGAGGAAGGAAAAAAGGGGGAGAGAAAAATAACTGAATTTTATTGAAGATAGTCATGGGAATAGAAAGAAGTCAGGAGGATTAAGATCTGACGAGAAGGGTGGATGTCAAATTTGTACAACCCCCTTTTGACCCCCCCCCTTTGATCTGCCGTTTTGACAAAATCCTGTAAAGCTTCTAAACGTGCCTGCTTCTGATCGTCAGGTGATTTGTCATAAGACAACAACACATTTTTCTCATCCCTAAATTCTGGGTAACGATATCTCTCATGGTTAATCGGTAATTACTCAGCTGTTATGTGCTTAGTTAATCGACGATCTTTCGTGATTAATTTCCTCACTTTCCCAATGTTTTCGTCACTGATAAAGGTCACTGGTCTTTCGCTGCGGGGCTTGTCAGAAACACTTTCCTGACCTTCTCGAAAACGGGCGAAACACTCGTATACACACTTCATGGACAGTGCTTGATCTTCATAAACACGTACCAGTATCGAATAAGCTTCTGTCGTTGTCTTGCCAAGCTTAAAACAATTTTACTTCGATCCTTTGTTCGTTCATTTTCCTGTTCTCAGTTTAGAACAACGCACTAAACAAGCCCTTTATAAAACAAGTCTTACTCGGAACACAAACGACGCTCAACTGAACAACGGTGGGAGTAGATGGTTAACACTTGCCGCCACACATGTGTAGCGTTTTGTTTCGCCAGTGTTGTCAGATCGACCGTTTTGACTTCATTCACCGAACTTTATTGTCACCGGTTGTATGTTGATAAGTTGTTCCTTATGCTTCATTGACAAGCCTTCTGGTTTACCTCTTTATAACTGAAGCACGTTGCTTTTACGAAAAATTGTTTCACCCCTAACCATATTTATTTATGTTTATTTTTACAAAAAAAATCTGTCTTTAACAATTTAATATTTTATAAAAATATTTTTTGTTTTAATTTTGGCAATTTGATTAAGCAAATAGTGAACAAATACGGAACCCTTGTCAAAGTTCCAGGAAACCTGGGTTGAAGACCTTTGCAAGTAAAATTTTAAAATCCGTATTTTCTCACGCGTAAGGAAATTTTTTTCACTGAATAGAAAATAATGTATTCATTGTGAAGATATTTCCCATCATTTACTTCCGATAAAAAAAATAATCTCTTTTCTTCGAATCAATTTTAAAATTTTTAAAAATTTTTGTTAGGATACTTAAAAATGACAAATAATTTTTCCAGCATACAAATCAATAAGAGAAAACTTTTCGCGCGCGCGCTCCTAATTTGCTTGTCTTTTTTAAGGTATCCGAGCACGTTGAAATGACCAAATTTGGTCAAAACACATAGTTTTTTTTATTATTATTATTATTTTATTTTGTAGAATTAAGCTATCTTTTGGACTTACAAAAACAATTAATTCATTAATGTTGAATTTGTATTAGTGATGGAATTTATGAGTTTTAGGACATTATAAGACATGAAAATCTTAAAGTATCCTTTTGTCAATATTCACTTTTCCATAATAACCAGTTTTAATGTTTCCTGTCTTTCTTTCTATTTCTGATTTTTCCCGATGTTTTTATATTTACAGAATTGGAAAAAAATTGTGAGTAAAACTAAATTCAAAAAACTGTTAAATAGAAATTATTATGCTTCGTAGCATGTTCGAACAATTCATTTAAACATTAAGAGACCTATATTTTACGAAAGCTCATAAACCAGATTTTCATCAGAAATTTACTGAGATATAATCTTTAGATTATTTAATGTTATATTTAAAGCAGCGTTTCTCAAACTGTGGGGCGCACCCCCTAAAGGGGCGTGATAACTCTTTGGGGATGGGGCGTAATGATATTGAAAAGTTGTAAGCAAAAGGTTATTTTTTAAAAAAAAATATTAATTTACTGAAAGCACAAACAAACAAAATACATTCTGATATAATAAAAAAAAAATACACATTTACGCTGATATAGTTAACTTATGAAAGTATCAGTACTGCACACGATGTAATTCAAAATTAATTTAACAATACTATAAGAACAAGTTTAACAATTACCAGTGACCCAATAGGCTTGTCATATATAAAATTATATACAAAAATTAACACGTATCTTGATAATTTGAACGGTTATTAATTAATCCCTTGACTACCGTTAAGAGTTATGTGATTCCCCCCCCCCCCCCAATGTCACCGTTTTCCACTTAAGCACTTGTTATTGTATTGGGGGCGGGGAGGTAATAAATAAGAGCTAATCCTCTAAAATAAGTAAATCCTTCACAAACTCTCTCAAGATATTTTTATTGCATTCCAAGGCATTCGGAATAATTTCAATATTTTTTTTAATAAATTTATTTTTTAATTTTATTAGCCGTGTATAGAAAAGATCGTACTTCGGAACGATCTATATATACGTCCGGGAAAGTTAACCCTTTACTTCCCACTGTTGCATTTTTGCAACATATGTGTGATTTATTTAATTTAACAGACTCAATAATTTTTAATTACATAACAAATTACTTATCAGATAAAAAAAAAGATTACTGCAACGAAATACATGCTAATTTTGTCACTAGATGGAAGTACATTTTATCCAGAAATCACAATTATAAAAATCTCTGTTGCCTCAAGAACTGTGTTTTGGCTATAAAAAGAATCCATTATATTTTATGCTTCCTCTTGTTTAATGGCGAAATAAATTACCAGGTAAGAAATTTAAACATTTTATGATGAATAATAAAATCCTCATATAAAAAGAGTTTTGTAATTTACTTCACTACTGCGCAATGTTGCACTTCTGAAACAAACAAAAAAAATGACTGCAATTCAATTTAAAACAGCTTAATTTTTTTATATATATTTTTCCCTTTTATTATTACTTGAGAACTAGCTGATATAATTTTTTCATAGAAATTTTTAAGAAAATTGTGAGAAGTTAAGGGTTAACACTTTGAGTGAGCGAGACATTTATATATGCCATAGGTGCTAAAAAGGTTAAAGTCGTATTGTAGCTGTAGCGTCATCGTATAGTATTATCGAATTCAATATATTGTTATTGCATTGTAAGAAAGGGGGCACGATGAAAATTATGATTGAAAATTTTATCGCAAATATTGAGAGTTTAAAAAAGCACTGATTCAAATGTAATAAATTAGCTACATGAAAAACGTGCATCTCAATTAAACCAAATCATTTAGAACTTAATATCTTAATTATATTCTGAGCTAATGCAAGAAGATTGTAGTTCATTTTGCTTCTGCATGTTAACAGGTGTATTAGCTTCATCCACCTGCAACAAGCTTTGTCAATTATAATTAACGTTATTCCCTCCCCTTTTCATGATTTTACCAATATATCGCTGCATAATTATTCGAATGTACACTGCTGTTTGCAAACAAAGGAACATCATGAAGGAATCATCTGAATTAAATGAAATTTGCAGCAAACATCAATTATAGGATGTTTCGAAAAATGGTAAAGTTTCAGAGTCACCGCGCATGCATGGTGTGCGAAGTGCCCTCTGAACTGATGCTGAAAACGTATAAAAGAAACTGTAGGGGGACGTTGAAAATAGTTAATGATTACTTATTAGTGGTGAACGTTTCATGAGAAATAGGTATGCCTTCACGTCCAAAAAAGGAGAAATTCCAACAACTTACAGAGTTTGAAAGGGGGAAGATTATCGACCATCAATAAAGATAATTTTCCTATCACGCAATAGGAGCTCGTGTGCAGCTGAACAGTTCCACAGTGATGCGAGTTTGGAAGCATTGAACCGACGAGCACCGAACAACTGGAAAAACTGGCCGGGGACGATGGAAGGTGACGTCAGCGCGTGACGATCGACACCTGCTCCGCATAGCGGGCAATGACCCTACAGTTTTCTCCAAACAGTTGGCAGCTCATTGGTCTACTGCTGCAGGTGTACTAATGTAGGCTTCGTCAATTCGATGACGTCTGCTGCACCGTAGATTGCGTGCAAAAGGGTGCCTTTATACAGGACCCCCCTCACGACAAACCATCGATGGCTGCATCTGTAATGGGCCCATGAGTACAGAGCGTGGCAAACTGATTGGCACCAAATTGTCTTTTTAAATTAATCACATTCAATTTGTGGGACCATGATGGCCGTATTCGTGTTAGACGCTATGCCAGTGAACGCTGCCTTCCAGATTACGTTATCGAACGAAATAGTAACCTAACACCCGGAGTTACGGTTTGGAGTTCAGTTTCTTTCATGGACGATCTAGTTTTCTACCAACTGAGGGTAATCTTAATAGCAACAGGTATGCCCATGAAGTGCTACAGCCCGAAGTCATTCCCTTCCTTCAAGGCATCCCTGGAGCTATCTTTCAGCAGAATAATGCATGCCCACATGTTCCAAAGACTGTTCGAGACTTCTGTTCAGCCAAACACATTTGACTCCATGCCACGTCGTATACCAGCACTTTCTGCTGTGCGTGGTGGCTACACCGAATACTGATTTTGGACACTTAATATTGTTTCTTTTTCTTTGAAAATTTCGTCATTTATTTGTACTGATACAAGTCGTTTGCTCATTTAATTCTGATGATTCCTCCATGGTGTTTTATTTTGTACAAACAGCAGTTTAAAATGTCACTTCTGGTTTTTGTGAAGTGAATGACATCTTAGTTAATAGGAATGTAGATGTAGTTTCCCTAGATCAACATTTAAAAAATGAAAAAAAAGAAGGCTGTTAAATTATTAGTCTATTATATTCTTATTTAGATCTGACAAAATTACAAAAATGGATGTGATTTGAAATACATATATACTTTATCGTTAAAACTCTAAAGCCTCTAATGTGCAGATTACCTACTTAATTTGCAGAATAGCTGGTGTGCTCCATTAAAGCACGTAATCAAGGGTTTTCAGTACTTAAACTAGGGGAAAATCTGCATATTTTCTTTCATTTTCTGTTAGTAATTTCGATCGAAAACATTGTCGTAATCAAAATAAATTATTATAAGTATTTAAAAACAAAGTGGCTGTGACAGTAAATGTATTTGATGAAAGAACTCTTGGAATTAACTCAAACATCCAAAATTGGTAGTGATGCCGCACTAGATGGGGGCTGTCTCTCTTGTTTGGAGATTTGCCGTATCTGCAAAAGTTAAGTTGCTAAAATGCAGCCTCATTGAAAAAATAAGAGCTTTTTGATATACTTTATAATAAATTTAATTACGACGAAAAGTATTTTCTGGAAACAAAATAATTGTTTTAAGTGTTAAAAATTCCAACATTATAAAAAAAGTGGCACATTCCGAGTACCGCAACCATGATAAAAAGAAATTATAGTTCCCTAAATGGCTTGGCAGTCTAAATTTCTTTCTATTCTAGCTTCTTTAAATATCAAAAAATAAACAACGTTTAATTTAATCGTACAGGAATGTTGCTGTTGTGTGTGTGTGTACAGTGTCAATGATCTTTTTTTCCCTTAATCAAGTATCTAGTAGGTAATGTGCTGGTTTTATCTAGGTAATTCGCAAATTACTTAGGTAATTTGAGAAATGTAACAATTTTCCGTATTTTAACGGATCACCTTAGTTAATGAGAATATTATCTAGCTAATCTGCAAATTAACTTATTTCTGCACTTTAGAGATAACATATATACAAAGGATATAAATTTGATACAATTACAAATATGTTAAAAATATATAAATTAATGGAAAACTAAATTCCCTCACTTAAGTAATTTTGTAAAAATGTAAGCTATTTGATTTTCAGATTAGCTCTTTATGCAGAAGATTATGCTGAATATAACGTTAATGCAACACGATGCACTCTGGTTTTTTGTTTCTTTCCTAAAAGTTTTTATAAAAGAGTTTAATAATTCGTTGGGAAAAGTTCGTTCGTAATTTCGTTCGTTTTTAAAATTCGTTTGCATAAAGTTTTTCTTGCAAATTTTTAGAAACTTTTAAGCCTTATTAATATAATGTTATCTTTCTCCTTTCAATTCTATGAAATTTTTATAGAACTAATATTGCACACACAAATCATGTTCCATCAGAACAATTTATTTTTTTAATCCAAGTTCTTTTTATTTTGAAAGTTTATTTTCAGCTTCAACAACTTTTTAATCTTTTTCAAAAACATTAATGCTTCTTTGACGGATCTTCTCAAGCTTAATTAAAACTCTTTTTGATAAATAATATTTTCCATCTATTTTCAAAGTAAATGTAAAAGAAAAAAAAATGACTAAAACACGCATATTCATCTCACATTACTTATTTTCTTTTTTAGAAATTAAAAGGATAAGAAATCCTTCTTTTAAAAGTAGTTTTATTTTAGTTGTGAATTTAAAAATTTCTTCTCTAATACATATACATGAATGAACAAAATAATTTTATACTAAGTGTGATGAAGATGACGTGTATTTGCGTACAACTATATTGAAAAAATATAACACCCAATATCACGAT
>BMAV01020929.1:0-18308 GCA_019973955.1 Trichonephila inaurata madagascariensis | reverse complement strand
AAAAACCAAAATTTACACCTAGTATCGGTTAAAAACATCTTTTTTGGGACAAAATTCAAGTTATTAGGGGTTCGGGGGAAAAACCATTTTTAACACAAATATTTTTTTCCAGTAGATTTCCATTGTATCTGCAAAAATTCGGTGGACTCTTTACAAGTGCGACATACATGTTATTCTCAGCAACGTTTTATAAGGGGATATGTTAGACTTTTCCCAGGAACATCTGTTTAATTATATTTTTAAAACTAGTAATATAAAAAAAAAATTAAATCAATTCCTACTTTGAATGCATGAATAGAAAGTATTTTATTAACGATTGAAAAATTGAATAAGATATATATGTATAAATAAATATATATAGGGAGAGAGTGAGCTATTAGTAGGAATTGAAACAAGTAATATAAAAAAAATTTTTTTTATTCAATTCCTACTTAGATTAACAAAGAAAAAATTTATTTGCTATTTTTTATTAGATAGTTACAATTAATATAAATATTATACACATATCCAGAATCACAACATTAAGTGGAAATTAATTTTTTTTTAAATTATCTTTAAAAAAATATCGTATTGTCATCCCAAAAATCGTGTATATAAAATTCCAAGTTTTTGACACAAGCCCCAAAAAATTGTCACTAAGTCACCAAAAATGATAACTGGCTGTATTTGTAATTTTTTAAATAATTATTTTTAATCAATTATTTTTTAAATAATCAAAGTTATATTGTATTGTCATCCAAAAAAATCATGTATATAAAATTTCACTCAATTGGCGCTTTAAAATTATTTTTTTAACGTTTAAAATTCAACAAGATGAATAAAAAATATATAGAGAGTGTGAGTTAAAATGTTTTGTGGGTTGAAAAAAAAGGGATGATTTTTTTTTTCATTTTGTAACTGGACGCCCGTTTGAAAACAGTTTTTTGACTCCCAAATTTTTCTTTGGTTTTTCATTTCATTCTACAACAATGGAACGAATCTAAGAAAAAAGTATTAACATCAAGTGTCATCCTAAAATTTAAAAAAATTTATTTTCGATTGGATGAATAGAAAATTTTTATTAACGATTGTTTTAGCAAGATAAATATATAAATAAATATAAGAGAGTGACTTGTAGGAATTGAAAAAGATGAATATAATGCCCCAGCCAGGGGTCAACTAGAATCGGGGCCCCATTCGGGAAAAAGGAGGATACCAAAGGGCCGCCCCTTTTAAAAATGTGGTTGCCTTCTTTATTTAACTTCACCTCTCACAAAAGGAATATACGCTGTATTTTAAAAGTAATACAATTTTATTGATTATAATTCAATAAATATAAGTTAAATAAAATAGTGACACAGTTTTATTAAACTTATATCATACCCTAATTTCATATCATCTATAGCTGCAAGTACATTTAATTTTAGAATCACTTTAATAGAATAAGCGCGTACCCCCTATCATACATTTTACAATTTTTTTGAAATCAGAATGATATTTCTTGTTGAAATTCTCATTATTCTTTGCAAGTTATGTCGAACAAGTTATGCTATTCTTCATGCAGAAAAAAAAAGAAAGAAGGAGAAAAGAGAAGGGGGAACAACCCTTTTCGCACAAATTTGTTTTGACTCAAATAGTCTGAAAACAAGACAGAAAAATTTCTCTCTGTCTTGGTGGGCCGCTAGTTTCCCAACCCTGCTGTAGGTAATATATTTCATGTTACTTGTAGATTCCTCCCCTTTTTTAAAATTTTTCTAAGCAGTTTTTCAGAAACATATACATTCCTGAATCAAAAATTAAATACCATATTATCCATAATCGTAAAAGTGAGTGAGTGAATATTAACGTCGTACTGTTCAGCTACACGCGGGCTTTCGGCTACGCACCACGTAATTTTGAACCATGGTCAAGTGACGTGGACGACACCTGACATTTCAGCTCTCGACAGATACGTCCATCGCTTCCCTACACGGCGGGTCTTTAGTGGTACTGGGGTCGAACTCGTGACAAAGTCAGCCACGATCCGAAACCTATACCACTCGGCCACATCAATAATCGTAAGCTAACGAGTTGGACATCCAAGAATAATAGCAAGAATAATTAAAAATTTGTTGACTCATAGAAGCCTTAAAATTATAAGATATTTTTAGGGAGCCTCCACACTCACACAAAAACCCACCCTTAGGAGAATATATCTTAAAATGATGTTTGAAATAGATTAGCATGTTATTTACATTTTATGTGAAGACAATTATAAAGAAAAGTATTTTGTTTTTTTATTATAATCTTTCAACAAAATTAATTTTATGAACTCGTTAGTCGCATTAATTCGTGCTCCAAGTGTCACCTACCTTTATATTAGGTTAAGGAAAAAGAAATCCATTATTATTTCGGTAGATGGCTGTAGTGTCGATATCTCATAAAGTATCCATCGAACAATTTCAAATTTATTCGTTTATGCTCGTTTGTTTCACACTAAAAAAATTATTTTGCATTTTTTTTGTTTGGTCCATTTAGTTGTAAGTTACAGGGTGTTAAAAATGGAAGTCAACAAAGAGAAAATTCGGTTCTTTTTACAATTTTTCTTTGATAAAGGCAAAAATGCAAGCCAGGTGGCTGAAACTGCGAATGGTGTTTATGGTGCCGATACTGTAACAGCTAATTACGTGTAATTTTGGTTTCGTCGATTCCGTTCAGGTATTTTTGATGTTAAAGATGCACCTCGCACAGGCAGGCTTGTCGTCGAAAATGTCTATAAAATCACAAAAATAATCGAAGTTGACCGGCACGTTAGTAGTCGTAGCATCACCCAGGAGCTAAAGATGGACTATAAAACAGTTTCAAGCCATTTGCGCAAAGTTGGATTCAAAAAGAAGCTCCCTGTTTGGGTGCCACACCAATTAACACCAAAAAACATGATGGATCAAATTTCCATCTGCGAAGCTTTGGCCAAGCGGAATGAAATCGACCCATTTCTTAAACGGAGGGTGACTGGAGATGAGAAATGGGTCACATACTACTATACTGTGCGAAAACGATCGTGGTCAAAGTACGGTGAAGCCGCTCAAACGGTGGCCAAACCATTTGGTGGAATTGGAAAGGAATACTTTTTTAAGAGCTGCTTCCGCATAGCAAAACACTAAGTTGAGATCTCTACTGTCAACAACTGAACCGTTTGAAGCTAGCGATTGACCAGAATTGGCTAACAGAAGAGGTGTTGTGTTCCATCAGGACAACGCCAAGCCACACACTTCTGTAGTGACTCGCCAAAACTCTGGGAGCTTGGTTGGGAAGTTTTAATGCATCCACCATATAGTCCGGGCCTGGCACCAAGCGATTACCACCTTTTTCTCGCATTGAAAAAGTTCCTGAGTGATAAGAAATTGGGATCAGAGAAGATTGTGAAAATCGATTACTAGATGTTTTCGCCAATAAGGGCCAAAACTTTTATGAGAGAGGCATTATGAAGCTACCTTTCAAATGACAACAAATTATACAACAAAACTGTGCATATTTGACGCAAATCGGAAGCATGTTAAATAAAGTCTTGATTTTCATGCAAAAATAATGGATTTCTTTTTCCCCAACCTAATATTATATTTAGTGGCTGGGACGTGTTTGAAATTTTTTACCCAAATTGTAGAACTTTGGCTCTAATCTGTAGACTCCTTTCATATTCTGAATCTAATTGCATTTGGTGCCACATAATCGTTGACAAATATTTTTCACTTAAAAACAGTGTTTCGAATCGCATTAAAGCGTTTATAGCTGTTTGCGCTATTCTGCGTACTCTGCACAAGTTAATAACAAATAAATCAATAAAATAACGCAAGGGGCTATTTTTACTTAAGGTGATTGATTACGCTCGAAACCACGATTTTGAAAGAGTGTATAAGTGGATACTTTTTTTTTAATATTTAATGTCAGTTGTGTGTGTGAATTTCAATATATTATACAAAGGTAGTTTAAATATATTATAAAAAACAAATATTTAAATGCAATTTTTTAAATAAAAAATTGAGAAAAAATTACACATTTTCTAAAAACATTTTCTATGAAAAATGCTTCTATAGTAAAATTTCGCCTATATATAGCTAGGACTTTTATACCAGAGTTGAATTAAAAAAATTTTGAAATATTTATTCATATTTTCTTATATTAGAACAGAGAAATATTAACAAAAAAAATTAAAAATTAATTAATCGTAACTCTGAAAATACTATAAAAATGCGACTATAAACGCGAATAAAATATACAATTTCTTATACATTCCTTTATAACAGGGGTGGCCAACCTTTTTAGGAAGAGTGCCACTGTCTGATAAAAAAATTGCTATGCGTGCCACACTTCCAACAAACAAAAGAGTATGAAAAGGTGAAAATTTTTTACTTATAAGCGTATTAGGGATTTTTTCGCAAATAGCACATTTTTTGTGGAGGTCTTAATAGCGGAAATTTAAAAAAAATAACATAATAAATAAGACAAATGAACTTTTTACATGTTCAGTCAGATAGGTTAGATATAAAATAAAAATTATACTACTACTATACTAAAAAAATACTGACTATTTAATAATTAAGCAATTATTAAATAGCCAGTACTTGCTTAATATGGCTTTTGAATTCGTTGTTTTTTACCAAGTAATCTATATTAGGATTAGTTCTGGCTCTCTCTCTTGAAAATGCTAACAAGTGAGTGAATATTAACGTCGCACTGTTCAGCTACACGAGGCTTTTGGCGACAGACCACGTAATTTTGAACCATGGTCAAGTTCCAAAAAGTAATTCTCGCAGATATAATTCAGACTAACACTATCAAGCTTTCACTACTTCCTCCACGAGCTCGTTTTACTTAACTTAAAATATTAAGACTCATTTACATGAGTCACGGTTCCAGCACAGAAAAAGCTCTCAAAAATTGAACATTTCAGTAAAAGATTTTTCACCTTGTGGATTAATTGTAATATACGCTAAGAGAACCCGTTACAAGTTGCCTAGAGAAAACTGGGTGAGTGAGTGAATATTAACGTTGCACTGTTCAGTAACACGAGGGCTTTTGGCGACGGAGCACGTCATTTTGAACCATGGTCAAGTGACGTGGACGACACCTGAGCTGGCATCCCCCTCTCCTAAATACCACACCACAACCAACGGGAGGACGTTTCAGCTCTCGACAGATTTAACATGCATCGCTGCCCTACACGGCGGGTCTTCAGTGGTACTGGGCTCGAACTCATGACATGCATGCCATGATCCGATACCTTGACCACTGGGCTACCGCAGCCCTGAAAATGCTAACAAAATAAGGTTGTTTTAAATGCATATAAATTAATTTTGAGCGATATTTTTTTGTCCTTATAGAATTTGCTCACAAACGTGTGGATCCAAATTTACAACAATATATGGCAGCTAAATCGTGTAAATTTAAAAAATTGCTTGGTTTGTACGAATTTCCAAAATTCAATACAATTCGGATCACTTGTAGTGAAAATAAGTTCCTTGTATTTGCTTTTCAGTGCAGCGTGATGCTGTAGATCAATGATTTTGATTTCAGATGGGTTACAATTAACGCGCGTCTTGCGAAAATTAAAAAGAGATTTATAAAAAAAACAGCATTTTTTGTTGTTTTCATCTGGAAAATCCTTTAACCTAGCACTGAATGAAAAAAAAAGGCAAGCTGGATATTAAATTTTTAAATGTATCATGGCTCGGATTAGTCAAAAAGATATATGACCAACTAAGGTAGGAAAAATAGTCTCTTCCCCTGTAATATTCAAATTATTTAAATGTCTCATAATATCAAAAGGAAAAGCTAAATTCTATATTCATTATTTATTCTTCAATATTATATATGCTCTCACTGGGCAGTTCATTGCTTTCTTCCAGATATTTTAAAAAACGCATTTCTTCATATTCGAAAATCTCACGAGTACACTTTCCTTTCGAAAGCCAGCACCCGCATTAAGTAAAGAGTATTCTCTTCTCATGAAATTTTCTGTTGGAATTCAATTAATTAGGCATGTAATTAAAATAAATGTTAAAGGGGTTTTTTTTTTGTCTGAGACAACCATATTTCAATAAAAATGTAAAAAAAGTGTTTCTTTTTTTATTTATTTCTATCTTTGCAAATCTTATAATTTTTCAATAAGTCTTCGCGTGCCGCTGTTACAACGTGCCACCGGTTCGCCACCCCTGATTTATAAGGATTAATTTCAGAATATGCATGAATGACTGTATAAAATGTAAAGCTAGATATTAATAAAAATGGTTTTCCTAAAATATTTTTATATAGTATATTAAAAACCCCTCATTGTAAAATTAATATTTTTCTTGTAAAATATTTCTACCAATCGGGACGTTTTTAATCTCTCTGGCACCCTAGGCATTTCAAATTGTTCCCCCTCCCCACACCTCCACTATTTCCAAAGCGCCTCTACTTTCAGTTCTTACCTTTCCAGTTTTCGTTCGAGAGAGATTTTGCCTTAACTCTTTTTTTTTCTTTCTTTGTTTTTGCTCTACGGACAGTCTTCCCACTATCCCCGAAGTATGAGCCCTTCGTATCTCGTACTGGAAACTGACAGCGTAAGGAAAGGACAGTGGCATGGTTTGGCCACTCTCGTTCACTTCTTACCTTACGGCATCACAAACCACTCACCCTTTTGTGAATTTTTTTCAATAAATTAAATCGTTTGTAATTATAGTTATATTATTGTATGAACTGTTGTCAATTATCGCTAATCGCTTTGTTATACTTTTCTTTTACACACCCTTATTCTTTGTTGAGTCACTTGTACAATAAAGGTTTTCTTCGAGCTTTGTGATCATTGCAAAATCATTAATGACATCACTGTAATCAATTAACGTTATAATATTTTGAGTGCATAACGACATCAAACTGTTTAGCTTTTCATTTTCCTTAGTTCCGCGTACACACACACACACGATTTGCTAGGAGGTGTGGTTTGTTTTCGCTGCAATATTAATTCTCCTTCTCTTTTTGTGCCCTAGACACGTGTCTGAGAAAAACGGTCCTGCTACTAATTTTAAGCTTAATACAATATATTTTGAAAATGGAATTTTTACAAAATACTTGCATATTATTTAGAAATTATAATTTTAGTTTACTTGCAAGAAATCTTTGAGATGGTTTGAAAGAATAAACTTTCAAAAATTAATAGAACAGAATTTTTAATACCTAATTTTTCATATGTCAGGATATTTTGTGATATAGAGTTAACATATATTAAAATTTTTATGTGAAATAACTTTGAGTTCAATATACTAACTGAGCTATATACTATCAATATATTATAAGCTGAAAAAAAAAATCACTAAATTATGGATAAGAAGGAACATAAATAAAATTTATTTGGAACTTAAAAAACGCATTTGATCTTATGGTGGTATCTCTAGTGCAATATCAATGAAAGAGAGATTATAGTATTCAAAAAAAGAAATTAAGCAGTAATAAAGATTGCACACAAGCTTTATACTCAACATATATAATTTATTGAAAAAACAGTATAAAAGCTAAATACAAAAACATGGAAAAAAATATACTTTCTTAATTTATAGAAACATTAATAAATACAACCAGAACCATAAGATTTAAAATAAATATGGCTCTTGTTTTTAAATAAGTATTTTCCCTGAATCAATTCAAAATGGCAAACATAAAAACCAAATTTAAAAGAATAAAAATAATACTTGAGACACTTTCTCTCATTTTGATAAAGAAAATTATTGCATGCACTTATTGCAATAGTTTATAACCAAAAGAAAAAAAGTAATGAAATTTACCCCTCAAAGAAGCACAAATACAAAAATGGGTCAAAAATTTCTGATTTTTAACTGAAATCAATTTTTTGATTTCTTCTTATGAATCCATGAATGTTTTTGAAGAAAATTATATTTGGGAAATATTTCAGGACAATAAAGACATTTATATGAATGGGTAGAATGAAGTCGCTCATGATAAGTTATATGGCACTTTTTGTCAGTAGCATACATGCAATATCGACACTGGAACTTACTATTATTGTATGGCATCATTTGCTTCGTGTACGCTGAAATAAAAAAGTCTCTTTAAGAAAATATGAACACAACAAGATACAGAATACAGATAAGTCAGGAATTGTTTTTTAAAATATGACAAATGAAAATTTTAAAATTCTAATAAATAATTGGTTCTTATTAAGAAACACTTTTCTAAAACCTGAATTAATTATTCTTTTTATTATATACTTAAAAAAACTAAATAACTAATTTAATATTATAGGCTATTATAAAGGCTAAAGAAATTTTTGTAACTATACTAAACTGTAAAAGATAAGGATTAAAAGATATAAGCATAATACTAAGACATTTGCACTTGTGTATCAGCCTGTCAACCAATAAGTTGGCAAAAACTTTGAATACTTTGTACCAAAGTTTAATTAAATAAGGAGCTAAATTTAAATTATATTTTATTACTTAAATTCTATTATTTTAAGAAAAAACAGTTACAGTTCTTGGTAAATAGAATATTTAACAGTTACTACATTATTCATGTGATGGTTGTTTTTAAGTAGACATTATGCCCCTCGACAAACGTTTTCTTAGATTGGGAATGATGCTGTAACTGTGGAAATACACCATTGCATTCTCTTCTTCAGAGAAGGCAAGTATCAAATTTTAATCTCTTCTCAAATATGAGAAGAAAAACAAGACAATAAAAACAAAGTTATTGTGTTTAAGCATGCATAGAAACATTTGTTTTTCCATTATTAGCTGTATATACAGCATTTGGTGAAAATAGTCAATGGCACAATACACAAGTATCGAGAAATTCAAAGCTCTAAATAATCTATCTGCATATATATAAAATAAATTAAGAATATTGATAAATCTAAATTGGAATTCCATATGTATCCACTCTTTGAAAAAAAATAAAAACTTACAACCTGAAAAAAAAAAAGAAAAAGATTAAACATTTTATTCAATACAATTTCCTAAAACAAATATGAATACAGATTTTTTACATCTTTTTAAATTTAACAAACAAAAAATAAAACAAGTATTAAAAAACCTAGACAATTTAATAATAAAAAAGTCTACCAATCGGAAAAATATACATTTTTATTCAAATGTCCTTCATAATTAATCTTTGAAAAATATAATTTTTTGAACAGTAAAATCACAAGCAAAAAATAAAAATTTAATATTCAAAACATACTTGAGTAGCTTGAATACAATCTACAACAACAAAAAGAAAATGTTAAAACAAATCATGTTATATATAGAACCACTATCATAATTCAGTTTTTAATATTCACATAAGAAAAAAGATATTACTTCATGTTTAATGACCTGAAAGGAATTACAACAAAATGAACATTAGCTGAAATTTTAAGAGTTACGTAATTTAATACATACACACATATGAATGCATAAAGATAGTTGCATATCTAATTTTTACACATGTTAAAAATCCTATATAAATCAGTAAAAGTTTAAAAACCTTATTAATCATAATCAAAGTAAGTCTGTTAACAAAGTTCAAGGGGCATTTTATAGACATTTAATATGTATACTACAAAACTGCATGCAGATTCAAGATTTCAATTTTAAAATACAAATGCAAAACAGGAACACATGAAAAAGAGTATAACAAATTTAAAACATTAAACACAAAATAAAAATGTTAAAAATATAATAAATACAATTTAAAAGTTAACCTATTTCAGAATTATATAAATTTTTTAAAAATATTTTGTAGTAAAAGTAGGTTATTTTAAAAAAAAAATTTGTAAATTTTATTATGAATTAGTGACAATACAAAATAGTAAATTTGACCTCAAAACTGACAGAAATAAAAATAGGTACAGAATTTAATGCACTAATAATAATTCAGGCATTTTTTAAAAATATTTTTATAAAAAATAAATGTTTTCTAATGACATTATGAAAAAATATTTGTATAAAATTTATTAGTTACAATTGAATTAGTAAAGATATACTTATAAATAAAATTTATGTAAGAATACATCTTCTTCTACACACAATGGCTGTAAAAGTTTAATCCTTATAATTAGGAATTCTATCATAAAGTAAGTAGTGCATACTTTTAAAACAGAAATCATAGTATCAAGCAATCTCATTTATGAAAAATTTTGCACTAAATAAGACTGAAAAAACGTTTAATCTTATTTGCAGCAAGAAATACTGCAAAGAAATTTAACAAAAATAATTATTAATCAAAAAAAATTCTAGAACTTTTTGTGTAAGCAATATATACAGCAGTATCATATAAACTATGATTTGGAAGTACATTAATTAAGAAGCTATTAATGACTTTATTCTGGTTAGTTTTAAACTATGAGACTACATTTAACCTGTAAAAAAAAGAATGGATGAATTAAGTTCAAGTAAAGAAAGTATTAACATATAAAAAACAGTTGCATTGATATGAAAATAAGGACCCCCCTTTTTTTTCTCCAACTATGTTTTTAAACGCGAATTTAAAATAACAATATCATTTTTTTTTCAAAAAAAACTTTTATTTTCTTTTTCTAACTATGAGATGTTTTAATTTCTGCATATCATCTCCCCACCAAAGTGTGATTCAACATTTCAGTCTAAATAATTGCAAGTCTAAAATTTGCAACTTATTAAAAAGAGACATTGTATTTCATTTGTTTTGTGATAATATAATTACATAATACAACATTTTAAACTTTTTTTAGCATAAATTGTTTCAGAGTTCCCACATTACCCAAATACCAACAAGATAGTTCAAAAATATTAAAATTATATCATCCCTAAACATCACTTTCGAAAGATAATTTTATCTTGTGTACCAATACATCGCTAAATTTAAAATTTTACATTGTACCATTTAAAATAGAGAATGTATTTTTGAAATATGAAAAACTAATTTTAAAAACTAAAGAAAATCAAAACGCTTCACATGAAAGCTTCGTGTAAACAAACACACTCGTCCCCGCCCCCATTTCCTAACCATCACTGATTTTAAAAAAGGTTTCGCTTTTCAATTTGCATAAGAAAATTATCAAGAAAAGTATTTTAAATTTAATAATAATATAAAAAATAATTAAAAGATATTAAAGTAATGAATCTAAATAAACGTATTCAATTAAATATGGATTAAAATAGATGTCTTACAGTTTTCAAAATGTACATAAAATTGTTATTTTTTAATTATGGTAAAGGCAAGTTAAGACAAACCAGCTGATATTTGAAACTTCATAAAATAAAAATAAAATAGCACATCGCAAAAGTTTTGGGGACTTAATGAATTATTTTGAACATATGACCTTGTTTTTGTAATGTACATTACACTCTTTTATGTTTTTAAGTTGGCAACAGTAGTTCGTTTGTTTTGCAATGTAGCGTTTGTTTGTTTCTCTGTTTCGATGCGATTGTCGTCCACATTTTGCAATCCATTGTTAAATTACGAAAACAAAAAGGTGTGGTTACTTCTTCTGTAACTAATTATTATCATATTCAATTAGATGACTGGCTGATCTTAATTTTATATTGTTTATTTATATGTAATTAATCCACTATGTTATGAATCAGAGTTTAATCTGTGTTAGTGACGCTGACGTTTCTTAGATAATAACATCTTAAGAGATCATGGTATTCTGTAGAAATGTCAAAAACACAATATGCTGAGTGCAGTCGTTCTGTCTCGGATGGGGATTTGGCTAGTGTTGAAAAGAAGAAAGCAAAAGAATTTGCTTTTGCTGAAAATACTGATAAACAAGTATTTTTTACCTTACCTCGATGGATGAGCGTAAGAAGGAAAAGGAACAAAATCAAATATGTCAAAGTAGACGTTCCTTTTAATTCACATAATGGAAAGGAAAAAATAATTACAATTCTCTTGAATCAAAAAGTTCTCACAAAGAAAAACATCCTGATAAACCCAATTTTATACGGAAACTCTTCAGAAGCAATTCGTTCTTTTCGAGCAGCAGTTCAAAAAATCATAAAACTCTATCAAAAGTTCCTACTTCACCTTCATTATTTTCTTCAAACTCTGATGTGCGAAGTAGTAGTGCTTTTAACTTTCATTCGTTTGATTGCCAAGAATATTTTAAAGATAAAATACCTGCAGTTTGTGGACTTAAAAATCATGGAAATACTTGTTTCATGAATGCTGTCATTCAGTGCCTGAGTAATACAGACATGTTTGCTGAGTATTTTGTTATGAATCATTTTAAGATGGATTTACTGAGACGAAATAAATCACATTCCAAAAGATATGGTACACGTGGCGAAGTTACAGAACAATTAGGAGCTTTACTTAAATCTTTGTGGTCATGTCAGTATTATGCCAACATATCAAATAAATTCAAGCATTCTGTAGCTAAGTATGGAAGCCAGTATGAAGGTAATGATCAACATGATGCACAAGAGTTTCTTTTGTGGTTATTAGATAAAGTGCATGAGGATTTAAACACAGCTCCCAAAGAAAAGTACAAAAAAACTAAGGTAAGAAATTCAACTTTGAACACTTAACATGTATATATTTTGTAAAAATAGAATTTGTATGAATACATATATCAATGCTAATACTCTTAGTTGAATTTGTATGAATAAAAATGTTTTATAGAAAACATCTTAATGAGTTTTTGTAAATTGTATGAGTTTAATAATTCATGTTCTTTATCTTTGTGAACACAATTTATAGAATGGGCTAATTTTATTATTTGTTTTTTTTTGTCAATTTTAAAAAATTTGCAATTTTTAAGCCTTGAATAAAAGGTATTCAGTTTCATTTAAAAAAAATTTAACATATTGTAAAATAGAAAATTTTTTTCTTGCATGGGAATTTTATGAGCTTTTTAAAAAAATATCAAACCCCATTTAGTCGTGACTTTATGATAAAAAAAGGGGGGTATTTGATATTTCCAAAACACTAATCTATTATAGCTCACCATGTTGGCAACCCCTTTTTTATGTGTCGGGCGCGAATTGGCAACCAGGTGCTTTATTTTTTTTAAGGGGTTGAAAAATAAAAGTAAAAAAAATATTCCTTGGTTAATTTTCCGCAAAAATTTGGGTAACTCTCCCTATCAAAAACTATCTGACTGTTTTGTTTTGGGTTTTTCAGATGACAGTCACTATTTTTTGGGGGTTATTTTGAATGATTGGTTGTAAGGTTTTGGGAATCTTTTATAATGGTTGAAGTGAACTACAACAGACTTTTTTTTTTTTAAAGGAAAGGTTTTTATACTATTAAATGTCCAAAAATTTTGGGACAAAAATGTGTAGTATTTTGAGAAAAGGTAGCAATAAATGGTTACTAATTTGTATTGTACCAGAAGAAAGATACCCCTAGGGGTTTGGGAAAAAAGGGGGAAAGTTCAGTATTAGTTACTTGGGAATGTTTATCTTGCATCCCCAAAATATTGGTTTGTAGATAAAAAGGAATTTCTTATAAAAGAACTTTGTGGATAGTGGCTAGGATTGTTGTATTGAATGAAAAGGGTTTTAAATTTGGGGACCTTCAAAATAAGGTGAATTTTCAAAATTGTTTAAATATAGATTTAAAATTTTGATAGTTATTTAGCCCAATCTAAAACATGTATTTCCTTTTTTTTTTTCCATATTGAAATCACATTTTCTTTTTTTACCTGCCAAAAAAAATGTGATTTTTTGAAAATTATGTGAAAAAAAATTCCGCGAACTAGAATTTATCATTTATTTTTTTATTGAAAGTTTTTAATTTTTAAAGTGTTTTTATGAACCCTATTTTAAAAATTTTGAATTGGATCTAAGTTTCCTTTTGCATACATCTCTGCTATTTTTTTTTAATTTGATCTAACTCAAATTTTTAAACATTTCTTTATTATTTGGAAATAAAGGACTTTGAAAAAAAATAAGATAGATTTAGATGTTATGATACATCACTTATTATTAAACCGTTTAAATTTTAAATCAAAATTCAGCAACCAAAAAATGCACCAAATGCTTCATTTTTATTTATTGTGTTAAAAAAAGCTTTGGGGAAAAGCTTTCCTTCCTAAATGGTGCATATCCAGCACTTAGGGAAAATCTTTTTAGAAAATTGATTGGCAATAATACATAAGTACCAAAAATCTTTTAGCTCTATTTGCAGTTTTATTTTGTTCATTTTTTTTTTTATGTTGTAAAATTTAAAGCTTTTTTTCTCATTTGAAGTTTTGTTTTCATCATTGTAATATTTGTAAATTAAACTAGAAGATAATTTATAGCTACGATTGCACAATATGACTCAACTTGCTTTAAATTTGTAGTTAATAAAAAAGTTTTATTAAAATTTTTATTTTTTTTTTACAAAAAAATTTTGTTTAAAAAAATTATAACCCCTTTTAAAAGGATAGTATTCTATAATATTTACTTTCCTATTAAAATATAAATTTTCATCCTTCAAAAAAAAAAAAAAAAAAAAAGGGGAAAGGGAAAACCTTTTTTCTTGTTTAAGAAATAATTAAGATATTCAAACCCTTGAATTAATCAAAAAGTTCCCAAATGTTTCAAGAAAAGGAAGATATTCATAATAATTGGGAAAAAGTAAGCAAAATATATCTTGGTTGAAATATATATTAAATTAAACTAGTAAAAAGAAAAAATATAATTTTACAAATAACATAAAAATCAAAATTTTTTAACTTTTTTTTTAAAAGTTTGAAAATAATTTTCTATTATCCATTCAAATTAAATAAAATAATTAATTTAAATTTTTTTATGTTATAATTCTATTATTGAGTTTTTACACATTTAGCTTTATAAAACTAATTACATTTCTTAAAAATATTTTTTAGAGTTCTCTCAGTTATTGGTGTGCACATTTCATTATTTTAATTGATTTAATTATTCATTTTAATTATTTTATTATTCAAATTTAATTTATTTTTTTGGGGAAGTTCAAAATATGTCTAATTTATTAATATTTTAATCACCATTTATATATATATATAAAATTTTATTTTATTGTTTTTTAAATACTTTCTTTGTTTCTCTTTTATATGTATAAAATCATTTTTTTGTTATATGTATAAATATAGAGAAAAAAAATTTATTTATTTAACCTATTTGTTGAATTAAATATTCTGTTCCATTAATTTTATAAAACATAATATTTGTAAAACATATTAATTCATAATCTGTTTCATATCCTCATAAAATTGTATAATCTATCTTAAGAGAATCTTTTAAAAATAATTGATTGATTTAGGAGTTTTATCTTGAAAGATCATAACATTTTCCATTTATTAAATTACATTATCAAAAACATTAAAATTGCCTTCTTTTAATGACAATAGCATAAAATGTTAAAAGGTAATAAAACCTTATTTTAAATTAACATTATTATTTGTGATAGATGACCTGTGTTAACAAAATATTGTCATGTATGTAATTGAATCTGTATTGCTATACTCATATTGTAAGGAATATCTAGGTTAATATATTTCAGTAATATTTTAGAGTAAAATATATTATGCTTTTATTATTATTTTCTCCTAGTTTAGTTTTGATTTTCACTTTTCAAAATAAGTGCAGTTTTTCTTAAGAACATCATTTAGAATTCTTCTTTAATAACAAACAGCTGGTTATTCAGAAATTTTTTTAATATTATAATAACTCATATAAAAGTTGTTTTTAAAGAATTCATTTAATATTTCTTTTTAAAATTTTTCAAAAATATTTTGCTAATGTTTCTTCTCTAATAAATAATAATTTATTTAAAAAATATATGCAGTTCTAGGATCTAAGAATTCATTTTTTAACCTGAAAATAGTTTCTTGAAGTAAGAAGATCAAAAATTAATTTTCCTTTAAATAATAAGATTATGAAAATATTTGCATATTATGAAGCATAAAAACGGTTTTTTAGGGAAACTTAGGACGTTCAGATGAAGATATTGCTGCAGAAATGTTGGCTAACCACTTAAGATGCAATAGCAGTTTCATCCATGATCTTTTTCAAGGCCAGTTTCGTTCTTCCCTGTGTTGCCTTGGTTGCGGTCGATTCAGTAATACTTTTGATCCATATCTCTGTGTTTCACTACCTATTCCATCTTCTCATAGTATTCCAGTTTTCCTCCATTTAGTATTTTTAGAAGAAAAAGTAAAAATGGCGAGTAAAAATTTATTATTTTTTCTTGTTTAATATTAATATATGAAATTTTATGTTAATTTCTTTAAAATGAGATTTTGTAATCATCTTTTATATATTATTTACTCTTCGTTATTTTCCTTAAGTGTAAATTTTAACAGTCTATCAGTCTTATGTCATTGTTTTTAACACTGCATTTCTAAAACAATTCGAACATATCTTTGCCATAATCATTTTACCTATCATTTTAAAGTATGTATATATGTATGTGCATGTGTTTATAGATATATAGTGATCTAAACATCTCTGAATACTTTTTTTACTTGTAACTTTTTTTATTTATTAATTAAAGGATTCTGAACACATATATTCATTTATCTTCTGTAGGGTTTTACTGAGTACTATAAATAGAAGGGAAAATGTTGGTAGGTTTAACCCACAAAATAATCCTAAATTTTCTATATTCATAGATACTGTAGCATCCACCTTGAATATCCAATTTTTAAATTTTTCTTTGGTATATTAAGTTTCTGTAGTATCTTTTATCTAGAACAGGGGTGCTCAACCTTTTTCCCACTCGGCCACATACATGGGTATTACATGCAAGCCACAATATGAGGATAATGGGGGGGAAAAACACTATATGTCTAAAGCCACATTGGATGAAGCAAAATTAATCAAAATATTAAAATTCCATTTTTTGGCTTTTGCTTTAATGCTATATTAACCTTTTTATAAAACACATTAAAAATATTTAATTTATCCATCTTTTACTGACTTTTGGAATAGTTTAAATTTTCTTTCATCTATAACCAAGCTCTTGTTTACATTCTATTAAAAAGCAAATTAATAGCAAAATATATAGATTTAATTGCTTGATTGATAGAATTTCCTGCTAAAATTTTACTACTTTCCTTAAATAATTTAATTTCTCAGTGCAATGGGCCATGACCAGGTCACATGTGGCCTGCAAGCCACAGGTTGATTATCACCAATCTAGAAAGTTAAATATGTATGTGAATTGAATTTATTGTATTCTTTTGTCAAATATTGAATTTATTTTGTAAAAAAAATCATTTGGATGAAAACCTGTTAAATAACTTTAATTATGTTGTTTATTGTAAATAAATTGACTTAAAGTAGATTTTATTAAATTGCAGTTGAAAGAAAATTAAAATTTGTATGTTTGTTTTTTTAAACATCTTATTCCATTCCATTAGTTGCAATTTTGATCTTATTTGTATTGATCCTTTTGTAGACAAAAGTTGGAGTATTACTTGATGCTCAAGCCAATGTTTATGATCTTAGAGAAAAATTAAATATGTCTTTTAAAACATCCAGGGACAATGTAAGTTACATTCTTTTCATTTGTAATTTAATTTATGCTCATTTGTAATAATTAAATTTGTACTCATTTGTAACAATTAAATTCAGATGCTCATTTTGTAATAATTCCCATCACTTATATAAATTCAATTCTTATTTTTAAAAATATTTTATGTCCTTAAATGAAAATTACATAATATATTTGTTAAGATAGAAAGGCAATTCAAAAAGATACATGATGTAGTAAAATGGGTTAAGAAGATACATATTATTTATCTTCTAGCATATCAAATCCAGTACAGAAGAAATTTGCCTCAAAATCATAGAGCCATGTTTTGATAACTTGCTAAATTTCATCTTTGGCTGTGAAATGATGACTTCCCAGATATTTTTTAATGGTCACAAATGATGAAAATCACTTGGTTTCAGGTCCAAGTTGTAGAGTGGGTATTTCAATAGCTTTCAAGAAGTACAAATTCATGCAAGCATTGTTATGCAACAACAGGATACCTGTCAAGAATTTTTCAATGATAGCATTCACAGTCACTCCATGGGTTAGGAAATTAACTAATAGCATATATCCTTGTGGTCTGAAAAGACAGTGGTTATAACTTCTCAAATGTTGGGGTGTTAAAACTTGGGTCAATTGATTCCTGGCCCAAGGTCTTGGTAGGTAGCCTTGTCTTGTTCTCAACTTAGCCTCAGTAAGATCATGATATGAATGATTTTAATCAATAAATGTTATTCCCGTACATATTCTGGGAAAAACTAGGAATTATGAAAATGCCAACTGGCAACAGTGCCAAGACTGCATTGTTATGTCATGGCCATAACAATTTTAAGCCTAAAGTTACAACCTAGCATCATTTTGAAAAGGGGGTAGTCCGGGGGTTCAGT
>BMAV01020928.1:164337-175629 GCA_019973955.1 Trichonephila inaurata madagascariensis | reverse complement strand
AGCACCATACAGGTGACAGTACGATTTAGCTCGTAGAAATTCCCGAAGGAACGATAGATGGCGACATCACCTATCTCCCACCTCCACAATTTAGGCATGGAACTGAATTGGAGGGAAATTTTCTCCAGTTCCCTGAACTCGTGAGATTCAGCCCACAGGACTTTCGGACCCACTGATTTAACGCGCACGTGCTCCGCGTGTACTCGGAGGGTATTTGGCGGTACGGGCATCGAACCCAGACCTTCCGGTCCGGAGTCCGGTGCTCTAACCACTAGGCTACCCACGACCCACAGTTTATTGTAAAAATGAACTTTGATAGAAATGTGCGCTATTGTAAGTTATATCTCTCTACAGATAGCTTGTGAAAAACTGGTCTCATTTCCGAAGTTTTACATTTTACCAAACCACATAATCCTGTTAAAGTAAAAGATCTACAGAATCCATTGTTCTATAATTTTGAATCAGGCTCATATAACAGGATCTGAGCTGTAAGATACCCCACTCCAAGTTCACATTAACGTTAAAATTTAACCCTTTCAAATTTGTACAGAATAGTTTTTTAGTGCAAAAAGGACTCAATAATAACCAGATTAAAGCGTCACAGGTCATGTTTAGGACAATGATTAATATGTTGTCTCAGTCTGGTTAAGGTTGCATTTAAATCACATATTGTACAATGTGCTTGCATTCCCTTCTTTTTAGGAATCGTCAAAGAAAAATTCCAACAAAACATTGATGAGTGATTTAAACATTTCTTTTAAGAGGGTCCGACATGTCTATAGGATCCCATTTTAAATTGCATAAGTTTATGTTCCTTTTTCTCAGTAACTACTTACCTTTCATAAATAAAATTTTTACAGTAGATTATGTGTACATTCACTAATACTTTAACGAAGGATTTTGTCTTTTTGTTAAACATTAAATTAATTATAATCTTTTTAAAAATTGTGTAATTTTTTCCCTAAAATTTAGTTTAAAAAGGCTATATCTAAAAAAGGTTTGCAAGATATATTTAATTCCCTCCATTAAAATGTTTAAGCATGTTAAAAGTCTGCTAAATAAATTTGAGGATTATATAATAAGCAGTTTTTGAGAAAAAGGTACATAATTTGAAAAATTTTACATTTTGGGAAAACAGGCTTTAATGTAAAAAATTGTAATTTTCTGAGCATTTACTTTTTTTAATACTTTCCGAAAGCATATGAAGCCTTTCTTAACACGCTTTTATAAGTATCACTTGTATGTAATGAAATCTTGAACTCAATTTTTACCCACTTTAAAAGGTCTGATTAATTCGAAATTTCGTACACTTCTCAAGAACCCATGACAATACAATAATTTCATAATTTTGTTTCATTGTCCTGATCAGGATTTTAATAATTAAGGATTTTAAGGATTTACGAGATTTGGCGACTAATTCATTAAATCGTTTCCAGATTTGTCGATTTATTGCACAAAACATTTTTCGATTTAGTGACTAATTCCAAGTGCCATTTCTGGTTTTTGTGAATAATTCCAGATTTTTCAACTAAAAGATTAAGGTTCAACCCCCTAAAACCGCAAAATAGGCTTCTGGTTAAATAAATAAAACAAAAAAAGTGTTCTTTATGTGAAAAAGGTAGGTTAGGTGAATGCGTTGTTTTTCTAAAAATTGAAATAAAGAAAAAAAAAGACTCGTGCATGTGAATAAAAATAACTTATGTTCTAACAGCTAAATATTTTCTATTTTTTTAAAGCAATACGTTTAGAAAGGATGATACGAATTAATATTATAGCAATACGTTTAAAAGGCGATAATAGATTGACATTTAATATTTCTTCTTAACACACTTTTATTCGTTATACCTGTATTTATAGATACGGAAACTTTGAAATATAACAATATGAGACTCACATCCTAGGCCCCATAAACGGTGAGAATTAATACCCTTCAGACCCATTAATTAATATCCATTGAAGAGCAAGACTAATTCCAGGAGCTACATAAATCCTTCTCCAAATATCAAACTCAAGAATAAATTCAACAAAGAATAAATAATAGTTCTAAAAACTAAAAATCAGGCTTTTATTGTATATCGAACTAAAAAATGAAAAATATATAAATTATAGTTTTAAAAAAAACTAAAGAACACGCTTTTATAGTGAATCGAACTAAAAAGTAAAAAAAAAATAATTCTTAATCTATATAAATAAAAATGTAATGTGTGTTTGTTCAAAGCCGCTAATCTCCGAAACTACTGGACCATATCCTCTGAAATTTTGACATAACGTTGCATTTGAATCCGGACGGGTTCTTATGTACTTATTATTTCATAATTCTCTCTAAATGTTTTAAAATTTTATTTTTAAGTGATTTTCTGGTGTTATGACGTCATATGATCTCGCGTTTCTCATTAAATGGAAAATTTATACTTTACACGCAGTTTTTAAAGATTATTACATATTTTTACTTTAGCTATGTTTATCGGTTAGAATATTTATCCAATTTTTCTCTTTTTTGATACTTAATTAGGATTATTTTTCGAATAAATAATTTTTTAATGATTATTCTTTTAACAAATAAAATTTTGTTTTATAGTTTTGGCAACATTCATATAGTATTTTCGCGGGATGTTTGTGTGTGTGATTTTGCTTACGAATGACAGCTTACTTTTTCAGTAATTTTTCTTAGAATTTATTAATTCTTGAAAAAGTGAACATTATAATTTTTACAAACCAAAACTTCTTATTGATAAGGGTATTTCAGTTTTTATCACTGCAATTAACGTTAGTATTGTATTTCCGTTTTCGTTACCTGCTTTAGATGGTATGAAATTAATATCATGAATATTAGTATTTTATATTTCTCTCCCGTAATCCTTTTTTTAATTCAATGTATAATTTTTTTTTTCTTTTTTTTATATTTTGTTCTTATGTTGTTGTTTTTTTCTTTTTGCTTCCAATTTGCGATGTTTTAATTTGGCTAAATTAATCGACGGCATTGTCCTTAAATACGTTTTTTTTTTAATTTTGTATTTGATATTTTTTAAAATCTTGATGTTCCTCTGAAATATGAAATAAAGATTTTCTAATATATATTTTGTGTTTGTACAAAACTGTTTATCTTGATTTTATCAAAATATTGAGCCTTATTTTATTTTTGATACTTCTTAAGATTTAATTTTATTTTATGACTAGCTGTACCACATGTTGCTGTGGCTCAGTCAGTTTAAAAAGACTGGTATTCCACAAGGTAGTTAATAGTCGAAAATTGAAACAAATAAGAGAAGGGGATCTTACATATTATTGCAACAATCACCAACTCTATTATAACTCGCCAAATTGGCAACTCCGATTTCCTATATGTTGAATTGGCAACCAGATGCTTCATTTCATCTAATGTCTCCAATAGGTTGCGATAATGTGTAAGTACCGTTTGCTTTTGTCAGGTACATAGCTACTGCTGTATCAGCCGTACCATATCTGAAAAGAGCCCCCAAAATAATTTTGATACAGGGCCCACTCAGAGCTGTTTTGCAATTTCATATGTCTTTATTTTAACCTTTAAGTGTGTGCAATTGGCTTCAGTGCATAAGATTACTTTACACAAAATGAAACTTGAGTCATCATACTGGCCAAGTAAAAGCAGTGTTGGTAGTAATTACATATCAAACTGGAATAGGCATTGGAGAATGAGCAAAACAGACAAATGGCTTAAGTACCTGTTGATGAAGCAGGTGGTCGTAAGATAGCAATTATTTTTGGTACTTATGTACTCTATCTCTCTCTCTCTCTCACCAACGTTCAAAATAACTTGCCAAGTTGACAGCCCCAATTTTGCATGTCATGTATGTGCTGAATTGGCAATTATGTGCTTTGTTTCATATAATGTCACCAATAGGTTGCGATTATACGCAAGTACCTTATTTTTTCACCTTATGCTTTTGCATTGATAAAGATAGTTGTCCTTTTTATGTCAGTTAACGTTAGTATTGTATTTAATTTTCAATTTATTTTTATGCTTGGGATATATACTTCAGATAATTCTTTTACATAAGGTACTAATTTTAATTTAGTACTTACATATCATCGCACAATCGCGAATGTTCAAGATAACTCGCCACTTTGACAATCCCAATTTCGTATGTGCTGAATTGACAATCATGTGCTTCATTTCCTCTAATGTCACCAATAAGTTGCGATAATATGTAAGTACCTTTAATTCTGTACATTATACTGTAACATTAGATTGGCCACAACTCACGATTTTGGCTTGATTTCAAAATCATGCCAAAAACGGGTAGCCTACCAATATGAAATTAACATTTTGAGTGTTATTTTTGCCTGTTTTATCTGTCTCTCCAGTAATTCTTAATTCAAAATAGTTTTTTTTTATATATTTTAGGATACTAATATATATATATTGCTGATTATGTACTTACTGCAAATATTTTTTTGCACATCGCGATGTCTTTGGCAAAATTAATCAGTGGGATTTTTCTTAAATATGTTTTTTTATCTGTTTTTGACAATTTTTTAAATTTCGTTTGATGTCTGTCTGAATACGAATAGAAGAATAAATATTTTATAATATATATATATATATATTGTGTTTGTACGAAAATGTTTATATTAATTTAATCAAAATATTGAGCCTTCTTTTATTTTTGATATCCTTTTGCTACATGATGCTGTGGCTCAGTCAGCTTAAAAAGACTGGTGCACCATAAAGTATGCCATGAGGCTTACAAAAATAACAATACACAAGAATTCAAACAAATAAAAGAAAAGGTACTTGCGTATTGCAACAATCACCAACCCTATTAATAACTCGCCAAGTTGGCAACCTTGATTTTTATGTGTCGTACATGCTAAATCGGCAACTATAGGTGCTACATTTTATATAATATCACAAATAGGCTGTGATAATGCGCATGCACCAAAATAATTTCAAAGTACATAAATAAGTTCATAAAATAATCAAAAACATATTATTGAGGGGCAGTCTTATACTGAAAAAAAATTACTACATTAATTTGAATCAAAAATCTGTCTTAAGCAAATAAAATATACCCAGATTTGATGAAATGGCTCTACTCTGATGTCTATGAGGGCAAAGGTTTAATTTTACAAGTATTATTATTTTTTTTTCTGATGTATTGCATTGCTATTGAGCTGTGTCTTTTACGATAGTGTCAATTTTGTGTGAGTATAGTTTATTTTTTCATTGTTCTTCATTAAGGTTTTTTTAATTGTCTTTCTTATTTCTTAGTGCAATTGGTGAGAATTCTGTTCTGTCAATTAATTGTCATTTGAAATCATGGTGAAATTGACCTCTTTGGAGTGATTTTTGTTCAACTGGAATGAAATATTATGCTTCCCGTTGCATCAGAATTGAGCTATGATTGATTTGCATTTGAAGTTAAATATTTTGTTAGTATTTTTATTTTTTTATTTTTTTAATGTTTTGCAATTTTATATTTTTAAATTTAATCTTCATATTTTTAAGTCAATCAGGTTCCAGTGTCTGTTACATTCTGGATGTGGGAAGTCACCTTAGTTATTTTTTGATAAATTTCATTGCTATTGTGTGAGCTTTGTCTTTAACAATGGTGTTGATTTTGTGCAAGTATATCATAAAAGTACAAATGTCCCAATTTTTCTGTGGTTCATGCAAAATTTCTTATGTACCATCAATTTGTGACTACTGTTCTAAAACACACAAACTTATTTGTATATTAGCATCACCGTAACAAAATTGGTGTCATGCAAATCACATCTTGATATAAAAACAACAAAGAATCTTAACATTTATATGAAAAAGAACCAATCATTGAGATTTGGTTGGAAAACTGTGTGATTCGCATGGTGGAAATTTGGCTGCAATGATGCTAATATGAAAGTGCCCACGCAATAAATAATAATCGTCCATGTGAAAAGCAGTCTGTGACTAGATATAAGACACTGTTATAAAGATAGACCCTTAAAATTGTTGATAACAATTGCTAATGCTAATTGAATTGTGAATCGCAAGAATTATCAACACTTCATTATACATTTTTTTGCTGTGAAATCCATGTTTATATTTCAATTTCCCTTGCGTATTCTACTGAAAATATCTTCAGTCCCACGCACATGTATAGTTTATGTTTCTGCCCTAACTTTGTTGGAGATGAAAAAATATATGATTGCAAACAATGCACAAATTTGATTTTGTTGTCACATGTTGCTCATGTCATTGATGTTACTTCCCAGTTTTAATAACATTTTTAACATAGGCAGTCACCTTAATTATTTTTTTCTACATTGCATTGGTATTAAGCTGTCTTTTACTATAAAGTTGATTTTATATGAGAATAGTTAATTTTTCCCCATTGTTTTTCATTTGGTTTTTTCTGTTCACATTTCTCAGAGCAGTTGGCAGGAATTGAGCTCTGCCAATTAATTTCCATTTAAAATCAAATTATTTAGTAAAATTGACCTCTTCAGAGTGATTCGTTGGAGTGGAATGAAATATTCTGTTCCTCATTGCATTGGAATTGAGCTGTGTTGATTCATGTACATTTGAAGTTAAATATTTCATTAGCAAGAGGAGTATTTTTTATTTTGCCCTTTCTTTTTGTACCTCATTTTTCCTTTCTTTCAGCGTTTTGAAATTTTGTTTTTGTTTCAATTTTTTTTTCTTTTTAAGTGCAGTCAATTGGCTTCAGTACATAAAAATAATGCTTTGTAGGAAATCAAATTTAGGTCATCCTATTCGCTAGACAAAAGTAGTGCAACGAGTAATTGCACAGCAAATGATAAAAACAGATGAAGACGCGGCGGAGCAACATGCAGCCAGACTCGAGTAAGCATGTTTGCGAGCACAGCATTTTCTTTTTACAACATCAGGTCTGCTCTGTTCTCGAGAAAAGCAATACAGTAGGTTACGAATGGCTGAAAGATGTCATTGAGAAACGCGGCATTTCATCGTCAAACATGACTTGGTGGTGAGTAATCATAAGATAACAGTCACATTGCATTACAGTGTAACCCAGGAGAAGATTATTGGTTGAGCCAGTATGTTCTCATCAGCGCAATTACTGAAGTGTGTTATTATTGCAAGACTCTGAAATTTAAGGGAGAAACACAAAAGGAATGTTTTGGTTCACTGGAAAAATTAAACTGCCTCAACTTGGAGAACCATCAGAAACTTTGCTTGCCAGATATATTGTAGAATGAAAACATTTCCTATGTAACATAGAGAAGTACAATTCATGTTTCCAAACGATATTGTTTGGAGAAATGTGCATTTGTAAACACACCTGTGATTTAACAGAGATACTCATAAGCATTGTAAAACTAACCCTTTGCTCTTGAGGGATCTAGGGTAGAGCCATTTAAAATTATCCTTGAGCTTGAGGTCTCCACTTTGAAGACAATTAAATAATTTTAGTTTCATAACGTAAGGAGGAAAATAAGCCATAATAACTTCAAGTATTTATTTAACAAGTTTCATAGGAAATCAGTTTAGGAAAGTTTTGTGTATATATATTTTTCCACCCATCTTATATAGTAGTTAGTGATGCTCACTGCTGTGTTGTAGGACCTGGGTTCAAATCCTGGAGAAAGCATGGATGTTTGTAAATGTATAGTATTTTTGCGGCATGGGAGTACTCTAAATAGCCATCGAGCTGCAAGTCCTCTCGTGAGATTGGTGGAAGGGGAAGAGAGGTGGGTGGCCCTTGACCACCTCCGGATGTTCTCCCTCAAAAGTGGGGTGGAACCAAGCCAAACTATACTGTCACCTGCGTGATGCTCAAAGCTATAGCTAACGACAAGCATACATCTTAGCACAATGCCACAATGAATTTCATGGACCTCGATCCGACACTGTCGGACAAGTGGCATTAGAGCAACAGCAACATTTATAATTTTTTTATTATAAAAAAATCATACCTCAAATGCAAATGTTTAAACATACTAAAAGTATGTGTTTTCTCTTCTTTCTTTTTAACCAGATTGAGCCACAGCAACGCGTGGCAGGGTACATCTAGTATAAGAATAAAATGATTAACAAGAAAACTAATGTCATTGTGGTAAAAGCTTGGGTTGTGCTTTGTGCTACATTTTTATACTAACTCGGCATTTCGGAATAGAACTAGAAAGAAGTTATAACAATTAATACAGAGCACCCCCAGCTTTTATCCCAATGATATTAATTTTCTCGTTAATCATTTTATTCTTATATTAAGAATTATTTTTTACTTCTTAGTTCGATTCACTATAAAAACGTGTTTTTTTAGCTTTTTTTAACTATAATTTATTTGACAGTCTGCTCATACAAAAAACTTTCCTAATTTTATTTTTTGTTTCTACAATTTTGCCTTTTGTGAAGACTTTAAGATGTTTTCGTTGGGCTACACAAATGCTACATGTATTTAGTTTTTTGAAGCACGACAAACGCTTATAACTGGGTTCAAAATCACAATGATTTAAGATATTAATTTTATTGCGTGAGTCATATTGAACTGTGCAACAGCCATATTTACCCCTAATATATTTCCTAGTTTTTAATTCCACAAATGTAGATCTTGGAATAACTGACCTTATGGTATTAATAACTGACTCATTTGGATTCTGGGTAATCCTCTGTGGGTTCCATATAAACATTTTCATAATAACATAGGATCACCAAAGCTCTAAAAATTGACTTCATTTAATTCATTATGGTGTATGTGTACATAATCACAGTGCCTTTCGTTACACTCAGCTTCTGTCTTTTGAAAAACTTGCACCAGGAATTTATAATCGCAGAATACAGTCTATGTTGAGGGTTCTCGTTTTTGAAGACAGAAGACGAAAATAAACAGCCCAAACAGAAGTTTTCATGCTGTGTATATCATTGATATTATTTCTAATAGCCATACTATAATACCTTTGAATATTTTATACTAAAATTTTGGTGAGTCGGTTACGACCTCTTAGGCTTTTTCCATCATTTAACTGTTTTTTTCCCTGTTTCGCTTTTAACAACCAAAAGACTTGTGCAAATAATTTTTTGAATAAGCCCAATACATTCCAACTTTTCCACTTGAACATCATATGTATTCTCGCTCATTAGAAACTTATGCAAGGGGAAACACAGCTGCTCCTAGCAGAGCTCATTTGATGAACGTCAAGGAGTAGCTTCATTTAAAAGAATAAATACAAACATTCTAATTATCATATTTCCTCATATCATATATCATTTTTAACAGAAATATTTGAATTTTTAAAAAAAATAAAAAAGTGAAAATCGATAATGTTTCCAAAATTCATGTGCCGGACCCTCTTAATATATTTGTATGTCCTTTATTAGTAGGGTTTCCGAAATCCCCGCGGAGCCATTTTCATTGTTTTTATACGTAACTTATAATGTAAATTAGTCGTGAGTCTTATTTGATTCTAGGAGAGAAATGTTTTCCTCCTTACATAAGTTTAGAAAAATTGGATCAAGGAATAAATTTTATATTAATTTCTGGCTAGTTAAACTAACTACCTATCTGGGGATAATAGCGTTTGTTGCTCCATATTTCACAAAAACTGTAACTATCTGAAATACAAAATAGATTTGGAATAAACTTTATGGTTAGTATTATATATGGGCTGTAGTAAAAATTTTACATAATTGTACGAACTTTAAGGCTACACAGTACCCTTTTTCCAAAAATTTTTTGAAGACAGGTACAGTAAAAATAATTTATTTTCTATATTTGAACTATATTTTTAAGCCGATTCTGTAAGTAAAAAGTCAGTTTGACCAGCCATTATTTTACAATTTTCAAAAAATTAGGAATTTTTTAACTTTTTTCAAACTCTTGTAAAATACTCAATTTTTTAAATTTTTTTTTGTCATTTTAAGTTATTTATGTTGCTTAAGTTATTGCATACAAAAGTTAGTATGGATTTGAAAATCTATTTTCTCTTGTTGATTTTTAATAATTATTTTCCTAGAAAAACCTGGAAAAAACACGAAAATTTTAAAAATATCGAATTTAGCAATTTTTAAAAAAAATTCTAGAAATATCAGCCCTAAATCCATACTAACTTTTATGTAACATACGTTTGAGTGTATATACAAAAAATTCCAGACTCTATGATGAACAGAAAAAAAGCCTTAGGGTTTAGAAAACACTTATACCGTCAAAATTAGAAGTCTATGAAAAACGCATTTAAAGTGTGAAAAGGCATAAAACAAAAACTTACAATGCCCGCAAAACTTTTATTTTTTAATATGTTATTTTCCAATGTATGTTCTTATTTAAACACTTTTTTAATTAAAAATGACTGAAAATAGTATTATTAATTCAAAAAATATTTTTCATAATAATGATAGTATTTGTTACGATGACCAATAATTCAGAGTCAAATCTTAGCAAAATATTTTCACAACAGTTTTGAAACACAAATTATTTATGTACACAATAATAATGAGCAAAAAATAGCCTGGTTGTACATAAAATTTAATTTTTCTTCAGTTTTAAATCGGGCAGCTTAGGAAGATTCAGCTCTTGTTGTACAACTTTAAAATACTAAAATATAGTATTACAATATGTTTAGTATAATGTAGTTTGGTTCACATCAAGGAAATATTCTGTTTTAACTGCAATACTTGAATTCGGAAGTCTAATTACAGTGTCAGGTGAGGACAGATTTTTCGATACATCATTTTCAGTAGTATTTCATCCCTTTAAAATATAGTTTCTCACACAAACCTAAGAATATTTTGGCCATGGCATTTTCTCAACGGGAAAAAAAATTATATAATGAAAGCTTCTAAGTTATACAAAATATTTTTAAAGCAAAAATTGGACATGAAAAAATTTTTAATTACTTATAATTTTGATGATTCAAAAAAATCAAAATATAATCAAGCAGAAATGATTTTAGTAATGACAATAGGAATCAATAAACATTCCATACCTAGAGAGTTGATTGTGCTCAAAAATAGTTGTAATTAATTCAATTTAAGATTGAAAAAAAATGCTATAAAATGGAACCAAATCAAAACTATATAACTCAGAAAACTTTAGATATGTTCAAAACTCTCTAATTTGTTAACTTATCTGAAATGTTTCGTGGCAAGCTTCTACATGATACAAGCCACAAGAAAATGTAAAAAAAATCGGTAATTATGAAATTTGTAGGGTACTGTGTAGCGTTAAAAATTTCTTTTAATAGATTTGTAGGTCCTTTATCAGTAGGGATTCCGCAATTCATGCGGAGCCCTTTTCATATTTTTTATACATAACTTATAGCGTAAATTAGTCGTGATTCTTATTCGTTTCTTTG
>BMAV01020928.1:128135-145288 GCA_019973955.1 Trichonephila inaurata madagascariensis | reverse complement strand
TCAAAAATTCTAGTTGAGCCTCTGTACAGAGATCTGAGCCATATACAAGCAAAATATCTATTATTATATAACAGAAACATTTTCCATATAAGGAGAATATTTGGAAAATAGGCAATTCTATGTTCATTTTTTGTCAAAATATTCTACTTAAATAATTTTTTATTGTAATACTATTCTTAAAACAATTTTATATACATTTTCTAATCTAAGTGACTCTAAATATCATAAATGTTAGGTTCGGGGAAAAATCCATTATTATTTCGGTACATAACTGTATTGTCGATATCTCGTGAAGTATCGATTAAACTATTTCAAATTTCTGCTCGTTATCAAGGTGATATTTTACACTAGAAAAATTATTTTGCTGTTTTTCATTTGATCGTTTCAATTGTAAGTTACAGGGTGTTAAAAACAGAAGTCAACAAAGAGAAAATTCGGTACATTTTACAGTTTTTCTTTGATAGAGGTGAAAATGCAAGCCAGGAGCCTGAAATTCTGAATGGTGTTTATAGTGCCGATACTGTAACAGCTAATGACGTGCAATTTTGGTTTCGTCTATTTCGTCCAGTCATTTTTGATGTTAAAGTTGCCCCGCGCCCGTCATCGAAAATGTCGATAAAATCACAGAAATAATCGAAGTTGATCGGCATGTTGGTAGTCGTAGCATCACCCAGGAGCTAAAGATGACCATAAAACAGTTTTAAGCCATTTGAGCAAAGTTGGATTCAAAAAGAAGCTCGATGTTTGGGTGCCACCCCAAATACCACCAAAAACATGATGGATCGAATTTCTATCTGTGAAGCCCTAGCCAAACCGAATGAAATCGACCCATTTCTTAAACAGATGGTGACTGGGGATGAGAAATGGGTCACATACTACAATATTGTGCGAAAACGATAGTGATCGAAGTGCGGCGAAGTAGCTCAAACGGTGGCCAAGCCAGGACTGATGACCAGGGAGGTTCTACTGTGTATTTGGTGGGACTGGAAAGGAATCATTTATTAGGAGCTGTTTCCGCATGGCCAAACACTACATTCAGATCTCTACTGTCAACAACTGGACCGTTTGAAGCTAGTGACTGACCAGAAACGGCAAGAATTGGCCAATAGAAGAGGTGTTATGTTCCATTAGGACAACGCCACACACGTCTGTAGTGATTCACCAGAGACTCTGGGAGCTTGGTTGGAAAGTTTCAATGCATCCGCCATAAAGTCCGGACCTGGGACCAAATGATTACCACCTTTTTCTCGCATTGCAAAACTTCCAGAATGACCAGAAATTGTGATGAAGAGAAGATTGTGAAAATCTATTACTAGAGTTTTTCGCTAATAAAGGCCAAGACTTCTATGAGAGAGGCAATATGAATCTACTTGTTAAATGGCAACAAATTATTCAACAAAACAGTATATATTTTACCCAAATCAGACAATCCGAAATATGTTAAATAAAGTTTTGAATTCCATGCAAAAATAATGGATTTCTTTTCCCCCAACCTAATATTACCCATTTATACGCATTTGCAAAATCAAGGTTCCGAACGTAGGATTTTCTGGAAACTTCATTGCTGTCAATGGCGATTGTACCCTTTATTAAACTATATTTTTTGACTCTATCAAGTCTTCCTAGCATATAAATCATGATTAATAAAGGGTGCTCTCAGTTTTTGTAGTCATCTTTTTTTTTAGTAAAACTTAAGATTTTTAATACAAAATTCCACGTGAATTCGTTCCGTAGTTTTGAAAAATACTCTAAAAGTTTTTGTTCTTTAGATTTTGTGTAATAAGGAGTACGTAGAGGTATGAAAGCATTTTATAAGAAATAATTTATAACCTATTTAAAAAAAAATATCTAAAATATACGATGCAAGCTTATTATTGCATTTGTATTTTATTTTTTTATTTTCCCTTCCCTCCTCCTAACTAAAAGAAAATACTTATTTCGAATGCAAGTCATGATTACAGGAAAGTCCCGAATTAAATGCAAACCCACTTATCGCTCAAAACATCCTCTTTTCTTCAGTCCAGTTAACTTTTTATTGCATTGATAAATTTATAACGAACCGGAGTGAAACTCAGACTGCAAATAGATTTTTTTTTTTACTACGACCAAAACTCTCGCCAGTTTTTTTTTTTTTCACTTTTACTTAAATTATTAGTGAAATATTTATCCACTAAGCATTTTCCGTAAACATCCGCAAAAACTGACATGAAACTTTATAACTTCTGTTTTTTTATATACATTATTGATTTCCGATATTTTTTGCGTCATTTATCCGGTGATGTTTATTTATTTATAACAAGATTATTGCTTAGTGAACACAAATATTTTCTGGAATAAATTTCTTTTTTTTTTCTTCATGCTCTCAAAATTGATAAACAGAACTTTATATTATAAAGCTAAAAGCAAAAAGTTAGTTTTTTTAGGGGGAGATAAAGTGATTCCGGCAATTCATATTATAAATGATACAAAATGATAATAAATTCAGCTTAATATGAAAAATTCTAAAAGAAATATTTATTTAAAGCATATATAAAAAAATTTCAACATACAATTTAGAGTTACAAACTTATTTGATATAGCAGTAGTAGGTTACTTTTAATCTAAACTCCCAAATAATTGCTTAATTTAGCATATATTTAGAAATCCTAAATATTTTGCATATTACTATCTATTACAGTGGTCGGGAAACTATGACACACGTGCCACATATATCATGACGCGTATACATATCATCGCATGGATACATATCAGTGACACTTCATTACTCTACAAATTTGTCAATTTTTCAGTGGATGAATGTTGTTAAATTTATAACGAACTTTATTTTGCAAATATCTTCAGAATTATTGACAGAAATCGGAAAGATAGCTTCAAAGATAAAAGTACAGTTATTTTGTGACACAGGAGTGGCTATTTAGGAGAAGTTAAAACATCTTTCTTCTTTTCGCGAGATCCATCTACAATGGGTTCCTTCGCACGTTAACATCGTGGGCAATGAGATTGCTGATTCTCTAGCAAAAGATGGCGCAGCTCAGCATACTACAAACTCGGCCTCTCTCCACCTATTTAGAACTGTACTCCACCTACATCAACAGCAAGCAAACAACTGTTCCTTCTGCTCATCACTGGTATGAGGCTAAACGACCTGGTCGTTCTCTTTTCCTTCAATGCAGCAGGAAGGAACAAACTATTCTGCCTCGTTTCCGGAGTGGCCACCTCCGAACTTTGACTTTTAGGGATGGTAACAGAGTTTTTCCAACTTGTTTAAGGTGCTCTGCCTGCCAGGCATCTCCAGAACACATTCTTGACTGTCTGGGGCCTTCAAAACAAGATCTATATGAAAACCCTCTATTAGTATTGGACTTTCTGAGAGTGAATTGGATCATGGACTTGATCTAGCTTGGCTAGACATGGAGATCAGAAACAACAAACCTATTTTGTAAATCAGTGAATGTCATTTCTGTAAAGATTTAATTGTTTGAAGAGAAAATTACATGTACTCCGCTCTCCACATTTAGTTCTATATATATGTAAGTAAAAAAAATATTTACTCATACGCAAAGTATTTCAAATCCTCAAAGAAATTGTTTAAAAATAGAACTCAGAATCGCGTAAAGTTCAAAGTTACAAATTATACCCCTGATTTTGTGACATGAAAGTCGAGTGGTATTAAAATTTTTATTTACCTTTTTATTTAACTGTAATGAAGGGAAGTACTTATATTTTATGTTGTGTCTATTTCTTATTTTAATATGTTTAAAAATGCATGATATATGTACAATTTTAATTATTCTAATTTGTGTTGAAGAAATAGATTTATATTATGCTGTTTATTATTATGTTGAGAAATATCTTTACATGATGGAAAATTAATGACGATGAAACAATAAATCTATATTATTGACATCTTTTCTCCAAATATGCATGCATTATCACGGGAATCGAATTGTTTCAAAAATACCCTACTGTATTTCACTCTGAATCGTACTGGTAGATTGATTTGGCACGCCAAAGCTAAAAGGCTGCCAACACCTGATTTAATATTAGCTTAAATCTCACTGATTTCGAATCGAATTTACATGTAATAATATCTGTCAGTTTTAAAACATTAATATTTTATCCTAGCATCCAAAAGGAGTTCGTGATGGTAATGCAAAAGGTCTGATATTTCTACCCATCTTTCAAATGTAACTGCTGGTGTAGTGTGTAAGTTAGACGAGTTCAGTGCCATGCCATATGTCATCCTCGTCACATGTATGTTCATTCGACGACGAAGACATCATCTTGAACTAAATTATTCTTCACGTATCTTTCCTCACAGAATTAAAAACGAACTTTATTTCCATAATTTTGAAAAAATAATTACTTCTAACCAATTGATAAAACCTCATTTTAAACAAGTAATATAAAAAAAAAGCTAATTCCTACCTTGAATGGATGAATAGCAATTTTTTTATTAACGATTAAAAATTTAAATAAGATAAATATATATAAATAAGTAAATATAGAGGGAGTGAGTGAATTAATAGTAGAATTTAAAAAAGAGCAGGATTTGTCAGTATTGTGATAACAATGCCCTCCCTATTCGGCTAGTTTGGCTGAGAAACTGGTTTTCGACGCCACCTTTTTGTTTTTATTTTAACAGTTACATTGTTACAACAAAAGAGACATATCTAAGTTGGCACCAAAAACAGTAATTAATTTAATTAAATTTAATTAGTTAATATTGAAAAAATTGTATTAACATCAAGTGTCATTCATTACAAGTTTAAAAAAAATTTATTTAAATTTGATTGGATGAATAGAAAGTATTTTATTAACGATTGAAATTTGAACGAGATAAATAAATATATAGAGAGAGTGAGCTAATAGTAGGAATTGAAAAAAAAAATTGATTTATCATCGTATGATTTTAGCGCCTACAACTCAGATGAAAAGAGCTACGTTTCATCATCTGCTTCTCTTCAATGTTCCTAACTGCTTCAAGAGAGGAAACAACTAATTTCGATACGGAAACGAATCTGTGTGATCGTTTACTAACAGTATTTCTTACAATGACAAGGAACGAATTTGATTTAGCTTATCAAATGTCTTTTTCAATCTTTTCCTTCTTATTCTCTTAAATTATCTAGCAGCTCTTATTTCAAATTTATTGATAGTATTTCTAGTTTTGAATGTCTTTTCTTTCCAAATTGTTCTTTCACATCTATATTAATTATTTGAATTTTATTTTAAAAAAGAAGTTTAAATACTTTTATAATTTTATGATTTTTTGAGGTATTCGATTACTTGCTACAATATTTTTGGAAAAAATTGAAAATTTGGGAAAAGTTACAAAATAAAAAAATAAAAAAATACACAAAGGAAGCCCATTCTGTATAAAATGTTAATGAACAAATTTTCAATTTATTCAGTTTTGATGTTTTGCATTGCTATTCATTTTTGAAATAATTTCAGGACAAAGGATACTATTTTAATTCTTTACAAAAACTAAAACAATTTATCAAAGTTATTATATGATATTTCTAAAAAAAGTGATCATATTCACTTAAGGGACTGTAAATTTTGTCATACAACTGGGATTGATAAATCTAAAAGTTAAAAATCTTCTACTTTACACAGAACATACACAAAAAATATCAGTTAATTATTTTCAAAACTTTTTGAGCAATCGCTGTCCCCTTTTCAGCATATTAAAAAACACGTTTCGAATAAAACACATTTCAAAGTATGACATCTTGCTTAAAGTAGTGGCATGTTGTTTTACTAAAAAACTTGTAGTTCATGTTCTATTGAATGGAAAAGAATAAACTCTATATTTTTATAAAGCTAATAAGATGGCCTATAAATTAAAATCATAAAAAAGTTTTCAATGTTTGGCAAAATCCACAATTTTAGGTAGTCGGATACTTTTAATGATAAGCATTGCGGTGCATGAGAAGTTTTAATTCTAAAATAAAAAGAATAAAAAATGATCAAATACATAAAAAAACAGAATTCCTTAACCCGCGGTCACTCGCGCCTGTTTTTGCTACCTTCGTTACTCGCGGGGTGTAGAGAACACCCCAAATTTTTAACACGTGTATTTAATTATGAAAATAAATTTAAGTCATTATGATACATATTTATAAAGTACAAGATGTTTTTTGTATTATACAAATAAAATTATTAAATTTATTCCATACAAATAAGACTAACATTAATTTAAACTAAACATACAAAATTTTCATTTTAAAACACATAATTTTACATTTTTCCATAAACCAGTAAAACGTATATAACAGTATAATAAATATATTTTATAATTAATGAGATAATGATAGTAGAAAGTAGAAAAATAATATTTTAATCATTTTCCAAACATTCAGAGCAGACTGTATACAAATGCTCAACTTCTCGCGGGAGTTCTCAGCCCCCCATATGAACTTTTGAAGGTCATTACATTCTAATCGTTCGAGAAAGAGGGATTGTATCAGGCCTGAAGGTTCAATGACCTAAAATGTGCAACTACAGAAAAAATCGTGGTTCTGCACATTCTTTTTAGAATCCTGTGAGGATTTTCCTATTGCTGGGGTGTACAGAACAACCCGCGCGAGTGATTGCGGGTTAAAACACATTATTAATAAATGTATCATTCCACAAACTATTATTATAATAGATATTTTGGTTAAACATTTCAAAAATGAAATAAAAAATTGTACTCGGCATTCAAAATGTTTAAAACAATTGTAAAGAGAAACAACAGGTCTCTCGAAAACCTTTCTTGTGTACCATACTATTACCTTTATGTACCATAACAGAGGTCCATTATATTTCTTCCCACAACATATTTTATTAATTAAAGTCATATATTTCAGCTTAATTTAAAAGAGAAATATTATTTAGCATACATATCCTTCTAAAATAATATTGTTCTTTGAATAGTGTAGAGTGTGTTACAAGGCTTATATGAGACAAAATATAGATAAGCATGCATAAAGTTCTGCCATGTATGAAGGGTCATGATCTTATACGTGCACAAACGCACACACACACATGTATGTATATATATATATATGGGGGGTGTATAATCAGTTCAGTTTCGTTAAAAATAATCAAAACAAAACCTTGAGCAGCTAACGAAGATTTTATGAATTTTAAACACACAAAATTGGATGCCCATTTTTGCAATCTTTCGTTACTAATTCCTGTCATAAAAAATATCGTGAACAATAGCACTCGTCATGCTTTAGTAAGGACAAACGTCATCCTTGTAAATTAATGGGATGGCAATAGAATGTAATTTAATCCGCAAAATTTTGAAATGTAACAGATTATGGCGGCATCTGTTTGACAGGATCTCGAATATTTAATATGTATTTATACAAAAAAAAAATTAAAAGGTCATAAGCCCATGAGACAAATAGCGAATCTCTTCTCATTGCTGAAATTTATGTTCATTTTTCAATAATCCTCTCAATTATAGTAACAATACTTGGTTGTAATGGATGTTGGAGCTTATTCATAGGAATACATTATGAGTAAAGTCCTAAACCGGAGATATTGTTACCTATGTATATGTATATACACAAAATTTATTCAAAAAGTATCTGACCATGAATTTTCTAGCGCTCTTTAGAGATTCTGAAACGGTGCCACTGTGCACATTGGGTAGTGATAGCTAATGCATTTGCTTAAATTTTTTCCCTTCCTTCTAGTGTACCAGTCGTTTCCGGCAGGCAGTCGAGTGAGGTGTTATACGTGTTCGAAGGATTTTTATTCCTCTAAAGACGTTATTGCAGTTGGTGTCGTGTCTACCGGAGGGAAGGAATAAAAGTTGCGAGAGCCTGAGACAGGTTCCACTTCTTACTCCTCAGATGGCGACACCCCCTATCTCCACCTCCACAATTTAAGCATGGAACTGTAGAGGAGGGAAATATTCTCCAGCTCCCTGCACCCGTGGTTTCTGCTGCGACCGTCCACAATACTTTCGTACCCACTGATATAACGATCACGTACTCAGTGTGTACTCGGTGGGTATTTGGTAGCATCGAATACAGACCTTACGGTCGTGAGTCCGATGTTCTAACTGTAAGCTACCCATGACCTTTCCTCTAAAGATGACTGAGCAATTTGAGAAGAGGTACTGCATCAAATTTTTGTCAAAAGCTTTGTGAATTTCTAAATGAAACAATTCGTAAAATTCGGCAAATGTTTGAAAACGATGCTATGGGGGTCACATTAATGAAGAAGTGTTTAACCAATTCAAAAATGACCAGACATCAATAGAGAGTGTCCAGCGTTCTGGGAGACTACAAATCGCTTGAAATGCAGTTGTTGTTGAAAAGTTGGAAAATCTGGTAATGAAAATGTTTAACTGTATCAGAAGCCACTGAATAAGTTAAGATCAGTGCAGGTTCTCCACTGGCAATTTTGTTTGATCATAAGCAGATTGGTTGCGAAACTTGTCTTGTAGTTGCACAGGACTTACTGGACACTATCAATGCTGAATTTGGTTCCTTGCTTCTTCTGGATTTTCCAGGAAATGAAAATGTTATTGAAAGGATCCCGTTTTCAGAGTAGAGATGAAATAAGGCACAGCATTACATGGAATTTAACACCAATACAAAAGAACAGTGGTGTAACAGAAAATATTAGGGCTCCTCTGCAAAGTCAGGTATTATGCCCCAAGTCGGATCTTACAAAGTACGTACTTGCCATCAGTCAGACTTTGGGCCGCATGGAGTCCTGGACCCCCCGCAATGAAAGGGTGCAGGGGTATATGTTACGCCACTGCAACAGAAGACTTCCAGAAGTTATTTCGTCAGTAGAAAGAATACTGGGCTAAGTGTGGGAAGGCGCAATAAGCCTACTCGGATTTTTATTAGAATTCTAATTCCGCAAATTAACTGAAATATGTTTATCTGGCTAAAGCTCATACAAGGTAACATGTTTAATCTCCTCTAGTGTATATTAACTATGCTAGTTATTATACATGTGAAAATACAATGATGAGAAAAATTCACAACATCAAGAAAGTTTACCGTACATTAATGGAACTTCGACAGTATATTTTTGTCTAGGTAACGCATTTAATTGATTAAAGTTACAAAATCACATGTAAACTCAAATGCAAAATTATGATACATTAATAGCCGGTGTAACCACTAGAATTTTGGAATTCAAACATGCATGTATCGTACAGGTTCTGGGATTTATGAGAAAAGACAACAGATTCACTCAATCCTCCAGTGAGCCCTTACTTCACACCAGTGACGTTGAAACCGTGTAAGACTTTGAAAGAGTAAATTATATCAACCTAAATGTGTATTGATATTTTTCTTATGTCAAAATGAAACGAAATTTTGCACACGTAATAGCTACTTTGATACATGTAAATGATTAGAAAATCAAAGAAAAAGCATTATTTATTTCAGAGAAAAAAGGAAAAGAACGGAGGATTTAATACCCTATTGAACCCCTCTCTAGCGTGAATGCACGATGCGATACAATAGGGCAATGAGGCAATCAAGTTCTGTATGATGTCTTGAGACATTTCGTTCTATATTTGCTGTAACCTTGCTTATAATTCGTTCTAACTCGTGGGATGCTCAACTCGCCGTCCCAAATGATTCCAGATATGCTCGATTGGAGACAAATCTGGGATCAATACTAGGGGTAACCGTGTATTGTAGGCAATGGCACCCATACCATCGCACCAGCTGTGTGAACGGTGTGTCGCAGTAAAGCAAATGCGGGATTGAGGCGTTCACCACGGGGTCTTCCCACGCGAACACGATTGTCTTCACTGCTGAGATTGAATCTGGATTCGTCACTAATGACGACCATATTCTATTCTGCTACCGTCCAGCTTCCTCGTGGGCTGCACAACTCCCAACGGAAGCGTCGATGGGTGGGCGTCAATTGCAGCCCACGTCATGGGCACCGCGATTCCAAATGTCCTTGAACCAGGCACCTTCGTATGTATCCAGAAGACACAGGGGGCCCTAGTGAAGGTGCTAACTGTTCCTGGATGGCAGTCGATGAAGCAGTTGGCTGTACGCGTGCATTTCTTACGATGCGGGGGTCTTCTCGACGACTGGTCTGTTAAGGGCGTCCTGAGCCTTGTCTTCGTGTAAATGACATCTCTCAGATCCACTGGTCTCAACACCTCCTCACAACACAATCAGAGTGGCCGAATTGACGAGCTACTCGCCTAGCTGACCACCCTGTTTCCATCATGCCGATGATTTTTCACCTTTCAAACTGCGACAGCTGTTCATATTGCCTTCGAAAACGGCGTAATGACCTGTCTACTTCAGCTCTTCCTTTGTAAACGATTCAGAACACTCAAATAAGATTTGGTTACTTGTTTTATACTTCACGGAGAACGACGTTAAACGCCCTCTACCGGCTATACACAATGCGTAATCACGCTCCATTTCTAATCATTTGCATATCTGCCCGACGTGTACCTTCATGCTAAGTTTCGTTATGATCCCGCAATTATTTCTTGGGGCGCTAATTTTTTTGTCCATGAGTGTAATCTTTTTTTTTCGAATTTTCAATGTGCTCGTGCCACCCTCGTGAAGTAATATTGCCCCTTAGAGGGGCTCTACCCCCCAGTTTGAGAAGTCCTGCTATGCATCGACAGTGCTCTATTTTCTACATAATACGTGTTAGAATTATTTTCTGTCAGAACATTTTTCATTTAAGAGGACTTGGTACCCCAAAAATGATCGACCTCTCGTTCTCTTTTATTTTTATTTAATTTTATTATTTGCATTATTATCTTTCGATTGATATATCATTTGTGCAAGTCGGAAAGTTAGAAGTTGCAGAAAACTTCATTTGAAAACAAATTAGGCAATTCGGCCTTGCGCCCTTTTTAGAAAAAAAAAGCTAAAAATAGCGTTATGATAAAAAAATCTATTTCATAAAGAGAAATAATAACATTAAAAAAAGAATGTTCAATATATAAGGCAAAATATATTAAAGAGGCAATACAATATAATAAATGTTTTTCTTTGTGAAATGTGTGCATGTAAAATTTTTGAATTTTATATTAATTATTTCATAATTTCAGTTCTTATTCCTGATATGTTTTTCATACAAATGTAATATTTCAATATTATGTGAAGAAAAAAACTAAACTTCCTGTCGTGACAGAAAAAAAATTTTTTTAACGTTTTTCTTGAATTTTCTTGTGTAGTTAATACCTTTTTAAAATTGATCATTTATAAGAATGTATGGGCTTAAAAAATACGAAAATGCAATTATTTTCAAGAAAAATATATAACTAATATCTTAAAGTTGTATTTTAAGTTTATTTGAGCTTATTGTACTTTTTTTCAGAATTATAAACTTTAAAGTGGTTTTTCTCAGTTTGTGTTTTTCGAAACATTAGTGCATTCAAAATGCTACTCCTTCCACAACTATTTACCAATCACTTCCTTTTTTTTTGCTGTGTGTTCCATACAAAGCATGTAACAACATTAGGGATCTATTTTGCTGTAAACTGAATATTTTTTTTTAAATAATTAAAATGTAAGAGATGTTGGCTTTTTCGTTGATTTTTAGCCTTTATATCAAAATTTTATTTTTTTTCTCAGAAACTAATTAAGTTATTGTAAAATCGATTGCTTAAGCTATTTATAATATCCATAAGAATATTACAAAAAAATTTCAAGAAATTAACAGTTACAAAAGGAGTAGGATTTTAAAATATCCCAAATTTTCTTCAAAAAAATTTTAATTTTAAAAATTGTGTGAGTAATATGTGATAATTTTCATCTCGTATCATTTTCTGGAATAAAAACACTATATAAAATGTTAAAATATAATTTTTAAATACATAAAGGAAGAAAGTAGCTCAAAGGGTACTAAGTCCTCTTAAGGTGTTATCTCAAATCCCCTGTTTTAAATTTTAAGAATAAAGAGAAAATAATAGAACATTAACTTCGAAAAACTTCAAATATCAGTCGATAAAAATTATTTATTGTTTCTTGATTTCAAGTCTTTTCTTCGTTTTGTTGTTTAATTGTATTCTTAAGCATTTAAATATATTTGTTTTTCATTTCTCTTTAATTCTCATTAAGCTAATAAAATAAACTAGCAGCATTTATTTTGAAAAATGTATCTCATGCTGCTTAAAGAAAGTGTGATAAATATTTATTTCATAAATCTAGCAATACCATTTTGCGCTTCAACAGATTTGACGTGCATCTGTCATTTGTATGTGACCGGTTTTTAATATTAGCAAAATTCAATCCCAACACCCAAATGACAGACAACAGATGACGAATTTGCGATCATGGTCAATTGGTCTTCGTGGACTATCTTGTTCACAAACATATATTAGTATCTTATAGCACATGAAATGCCCATTTGTACATAGGCGTATTGTATATTATTGTTGAAGCGAATACTAGATACTCTTTTGCACAGACATATATTAGTATTTAAATAAGTGTGTCATACAACTTAAGCTTTCAAAAACACTTTTAATATCAATGTTCGACGTCAACAATAGAACATCCGGGAATTCGATTACTCTTAAATGTCCACCGGTGTAATTTCGACACCGCGACATAAAATCTATGAAATAATTGTTTTAACTAAATAATTGCAGGATTACTGTTCAGAAGAGTTTAGTTTTAAAAAATTGTAATATTATTTCATGTAATTATCATATATTATGACCATTTATATATCGTAAAAAACTGACGATGGTATTATGTTTCGCGAGGCTTGTTGGACCACTGCTTTGTCGCAAAACATTTCGAGTCGCAAATCTGCCAAGAGCATTATGCGGTATCCATTCTATACTATCTCTAGAGACGTATCTATCAGAATTTACTGGAATATTATCAATTACATCTGCACTTTCTTCAGAAGCTTTGCAGCCACTTTCACTCAATCTTATGTCTTCATCGGAATCTAAATTAGAGCAAGACACACGCACACACACACACAGTTCACTACCAACCGATTCATTCTCAGAAATATTTCCCAATAAATTAGCAACTTCATCGCGGCTTAGACCTTTTCTTCGAACCAACAATTCAGGGTGTTTGTTTTGCACAAGGTTCGAAAATCGAATGAAAAAAAATTATGAGCAGATAACTAAATGAGATATAACGAAACACTTAGACACAACAATTTTAGTATATTTGATTCATTTCCATTGTGAACACAAAAATATTGCATTAAAAGTCAAAAAAGTGTGCAATAGGACTTTGGGAAATTTGTTTTGCTAACGGTATCTGCTTTGTGGATTATATTTTTTTGAACGACAGCTGTTTATAAATTGCCTTGGTGTCGAAACGACACCAGCAGACGTTATAGGTATATTTAGTTGTAATATCACTCCTAATTAACCTAGAATTCTGTGTAATCACCAGGGATAATGATCAAAAGTTATGAAAATGTTTCAAATTCTTTGTAAAAATGAGGAAAGGAGAGCAAATTAAACAAGCTCTGTTCTCCAGTTGACACCGACGGACGTTTTAGTGTTAAACCAATTTCGCTTCAAAGAAATTACTTGGAGTGTAATCAAAATAAGATGAAAAAAAAGGAAAATCCCACGATCATACTGAAGTTTATTTGAAATAAATTCAAAATTATGATACACTTGTTTTAAATAATAAATTCTACGAAATGTAATGCAAAATAAACAAAGCAGTCGTAGAAATTTTCAAATCAGATAAATACTTTGTGTTCCAGTGGCTTACAAAACAGTGTGCATGAGAATTAAGTATACTAAGTATTACGTACTTGTTTATAAAAAATGTCATGTGTAAGGTCTAAAGTTTATCGTCTTTGAATCATCAGTGAAACTGAAATTTATATTTTGAAAAATATCCAAACTATCTTTAGGTAGTCTTTTGTACCAGATAAAGAAATAACATATTACATTTACAATTAGATATAAAAATGTTAGGACACGAATGTAATATTTAATGCTTCTACTAAGAGAGTAACAACTTATGAGATTTCTTCCATTTCATTCAAAGACCATTTCCTGTATTTGTCGTAGCAGAAAATGATCTCCGATAATGCTCGTTAGTTTTATTAATGTTCATAAATTACCGGATCTTATTCTGAGAAGGGTGACAACACATAATTGGATTATCGTATCCCATCATTGTGAACAAGATGCTAACAAATGAGAATCCATTTAGTTCCAGGCAGTTCTATTCCCTGTAACCGTAAAGGGCCATTAATTAGCTTAAATGTTTGAAGGAATATTTGTGAGCCGGAAACTATCATGAAAAACGATCCAGAAAGGATATTGTATTATTGATTTCAATTTTCTAAATTAACTGTTTTCCTTTGTTTCTTTTTGAGGAACATTTATAAGAAAATCGTTTTTTTTAAATGTATATGTAATGTCAAATGACCAAAATGTTTTAATCGGAATAATATACTACGTGATTTAATAAATAATTGTGTTGTTCTCAAAGTATTTCAATAAGGTTTTCTAATATTCGTTCTAGATTCTGCAATTCATTTAATTAAAATTTACCTATCTATCTATCCGCGCGCGCGCACACGTGTGTGTGTGTGTGGCCTGCTTGTAAATATTTGCAGTCGTCTTCTCAAATCATACTATCAAATAGCATATACCTTAATAGAATTAAAGAGGTTCACGCAGAGGGAAACATCATCTCTTTGTTCGTTTATTTTCTCTTCTAAACTGGCATGCTCTGTCCTAATCTAGGGTGAGTTGGACTAACTCACTCGAAAATTCCTACACGTTAGTAAAGAGTTATCTCTATTTTTATTTATTACTCCCTTAAATTTCAATTTAAACCTTTCAGGTCTGACACACACACATATGTATCTTTATGTCAAATATGTTATGTATAATATAATAAAATAAAATAATAAAAGACAAATTGTAATTCCTACAAAGCTAAGAATGAATGAAATATTGTATTGTTAGAAACATATCAAAACCCCCGAAAATATCAGTAAAATAAATGTGGCAAAAGAATATCATACTGAAATTGGATAACTAACAGAAATTACAAGAATCAGAGGAGTAGAGCTGTTCAAATTGAAAATACCGAAAGAGCCATTGGACTAAAATGGAAATCTATTTATGATTTCTAAAGTTGTCTCTGAATTAGGCCAGTGAATTAGGGCTAAGCAATGCTTTATTAATCCACCTTCCCTATACAGCAGAAATTCACGACATAATAGAAAAAACAGCACCATATTGAAAATTAGACCTATATCTACACGTGGGAGGATCACAAGACAGTAAAATAAAATAAATGTAGGAACAGTGAAAAAAAAATAGAAAGGTTCCTCATATAAAGATGAATATTAAGAGAAAATTTCATAAATAATTAACAATAATATTTCTAATCAATTTTATTCTTTAAAATACTCAGAAGGAAGTTATTGTTAAAATAATGAATGCTTTACTTTTGCATAACATACATTTCTTAAGCTAGATAAGTTTGAATTGTTTTATAAGAAGTTCTTCCTCTTAATTTATGAGATATTGAAGGAAACCATGTAAATAAAAATCTTGAAAATATAAGAAAAAAATGTTAAAATGTTTAAGTTAAATGTTGTTTTTTTAATGTTTCTTTATACAGTTGATGTATAAATACTTTACGATACTTCTTTATATTAATATATATATATATATATATATATTAATAAAAGAAATAATTTATATGTTTGTGTATTTCAGTTGCTTTGTCGAAACTATGCAACCCAGAAGCATGAAATTTGGCACGTAGAAACAACAGGTTATAATACATTTAACGTCGAAGGGATTTGGTTTGAAATTCGCACATTAGATTTTTCAAAAATTTAATTTTCAAGCGATTTTTCAGCTAGCTGAAGGTGTGACGTCATATCACCTATCTCTGCGAAAACTAATGTTTTCCGGGAGTTTTTTTGAGAAATTTGTGCATATTTTATTATGAATATATTTATTTATATTTTTTTTATTTGTTTATTCATTCTTTATGATGGAATTACAATTGTTTTTCGAACAAATCTTCGTAAAAATTGTTCTTTTAAAATGTTCCTTTTTGGTTTGGCAGCAAGGATTTGTTTACATATAAATTGCAATGTCACCCAATGTGAATTTATCTTAATTAAGCGTTTTTCTAAACTAAGCGTATTTTATCTTTTTCCGTTATTTCAAACAAAAGTGATGTAATTTTTCTCTTTCAGAATGTTTTCAACTTTCATTCATAGTTATCAGTACTCTCTTTACGCGTTTGTGCCTTTGTGTGCGGGCCAAATCCTAGCACAATAAAGTCGCCAACCAACGTCAAATGAAATATTCTTGATGGTAATCTTTTAAAACCATATTTTCAAAACAGGTCGTGGCCTTTCCTTATCAGTATTGCCGTTTTCGTAATTTATGAAAATAGATAGAAAACCAATGAGAACTAAAATTTATTAATATTTTTTTTTTGTCTGTTTTGTGTTGTCGCTAAGAGCGCAAATTTGGCGAGATTTGCGCCGGGGAAAACGAAGAAGTACCAATTTATGAAACTGTTGCTATGAGCAACAAGAAGACCTGGAGGCTTGAAGTGTAGAACAGTGGGCTCCTTAGATACATTACCTTGCAATGGTTCTAACATCTTTAAAAAATAAGCATGTTTGGTATAACAAAGCTGAATTTTTAGTCATTTTAAAATTTAACCCATATGAAGAACGGATACTTCAGATAGTAGTTACATATTTTTAAACGAGCATTCAAACTTCCAGAAATAAGCAGTCGTTGAAATAAATATGGGTAAGAATTTTTTAATAAAAGATTTACATTAATAAATTTTTAAAAAAAACTAAAGTATATAATTGTTTTTTCCGTTATTCTTTATTAAATTATTTTAGAATAAAATCGTAGACTGTCAGTTTTTCTTCTGGATATAACTAAATTAGTTCCTTGTCACATTTTTATGCTAACAAAACGATGAGTAATTGAAAATTTAAGACTTTTTTTTATTTTAGATTCCCAGAAAATACTTGCTGTTGAAATAAAGAATATATATATGCTTAATTTTTGTTATATATTACATGAAAAATGTTTTTTTTTCCTATTGCTTTAAATTTATGTTTCATAAACTAAAGCAATATTGTGTTTGGAATTCAAAACAGAAATTTGTAGGGAGATCTTATTCCTGTGTGGGGGGGGGGGG
>BMAV01020928.1:116773-128035 GCA_019973955.1 Trichonephila inaurata madagascariensis | reverse complement strand
AAATGTTCATGCAACACTGGACTAAATGGGTGGAATAGAAACCTCTCTGACAAGGAAAAAAAGTAAACACCAATTTGGAAAAGAAACTTTTAATGACAGAATTTAAAAAAACACTCACATTAACCTCGCGCAAACATAGAAGTGCTGATGTTGAGAAGGAAGAGACAAATCCCAATGGGAATATAGTAATATACTTGGCAAAAGCTCCTGCTATGCCAAGCTAAATGGATCGAGAAAAATTCCGGTGGACTGCGTAAAGAAGTCGAAGGAAAAAAATTACGAGAAAAGGAATTTTAAATGCATATTAAGATAATAGTCACACCCACCCCTGGAAGTGCTGCTATTGATTAAAGGGGAAATTTATACAGCATAAAAATCCCGTGCAATGCCGGGCTATTATCTTAGATTCTTAGAAAGTAACAACTGTTGACACGTTATATATATATATATATATATATAAAAGAAGTGAATGAAGAATGTTTAAAAAGTAATTTTCAACGAAATAGATTTTCTAATGAAGAAACTATACAAATATACACTCACTTCCAAAAGTTAAGCACGGAGAGTAAAATGTTAATTTCCGGAAGCCAATCAGAATTGAAGATGATGCAATTCGCTGCAGAGGTAGATGGAAGTATGCAAATATGTTAGGTAACAGCCAATCAATCGTGCTTTCATCTCAAGAAATATGCAAAAAAGGCAGTCTTATAAGAAGCCAGATTTATTAAGGGTTACAGAAGTTGATTGTAAGTGCTGATAGAAGGTGTTTAAAACTATCGTACAGTTTGTTTTCAAGACATACTTGTTTTTATGACATCCAGAAAACGAATGAAAGATTCTGAGTGATGGCGTATTGTGGGGCGCATTAAAACAGGACAGTTGATAACAGATGTTTCTCTTTTCTTCGGCGTTCGTCATTCTGTAATTTTACGTTTATGGAAACAACTCCAAACCGCACAGACAGTTGTCCGAAGGCCCGTAGGTGGACGTCCAAGGGTTACAACACACGAGGAAGATCGATATATCGCTATTGTAGCCAAGCAGAATCACAGAGCTTCCACCACACGTGTGACATTAATGGTTACAGCGTCCATTGCTAAGACTATATCTGCAGCTACTGTACGCTCTGAAAATTACATATGAATGGACTGTATGCCCGGGTACCTCGAGTTTGTGTTCCTCTTTCCGTCCAATCAAGAGGGGCACAATTAAAGTGGTGCCGGGAACATGGCAATTGGATTGTGTCTGACTGGGGCAATGTCATGTTTACTGATGAGTCAAGATTTGCTCTGGAGCCAGATGACAAGCGTATAAGGATATGGCGTAAACAAGGAACACGCAATCGGCCCCAAAACATCACCGAACATCACGCATTTCGAGACGGAGGCATTATGGTATGGAACGGGATTTCATTAGGATACCGCACCGACCTGCACATCTTTAAACGGGGTTTTGTGACGGCTGTGCGGTATCGAGATGAAGTTCTAGAACCTATTGGGAGATTGTACGCTGCAGCAGTTGACCATACTTTTGTTTTAATGGACGATAACGCAGTCCCCATAGAGCTGACATCGTCGATGACTACCTGGAGAGTTAAGGGATTGCGCTTATGGCATGGCCAGCATATTCGCCCGACCTTAATCCCATTGGAAATCTTTGGGATGCTTTCGGCCGTGCTGTATCTTCACGTTTCCCAAATCCAGCCACTCTTATTGAGCTGGGAACTGCTCTACAAGAAGAATGGCGATTGGTTAATTCTTTGGTGGTTGACCACCTAATTGAAAGCATGGTCAGGATGTGTAAATTTTGCATACAGATGAGGGGATCACATACCCTATTAATGTTCTTGTTTTTCATTTTATGCTGTTTATTTTCACTTTATACTTAATTCTGTTTAAGTCTCCAGTATGACATTATCTGATAACTTACAAAAATTTAATATTGTTTTCATTTCTGTATATAATTATTGATTTTGTTTTATGTATAAATATATATGATACTTTACTGCCAAATCTTGTGTCAATCAAAGCAGTATTTGGTGATTTTTTTGCATTTTACATCTTCGTGCTTAACTTTTGGAAGTGAGTGTATATATATAGTCTAAAAAATATTTTTGGTGCAGAAAAAACATAAAAACAATTTTATCCTCTAATTTTCTTTGTCAAAATGTGTCTTTTATTTTCTTATTATTCCTGTTTTTTATGAGTGGCATTTGATTATCATATTTGAGAAAAGTCTCGTTATCTATAACAGTATATTGATGAGCATGAATTGTAAATGTTTCCAGAATGATGCGATGAGAAAATAAAACAAACTTTTGATTTCTTCTGTACAGCAAAAATAAAATTCAACAAGGCTCCACACACATTTACGCTTTTATAACATAAACCTAAATGATATGAATGTCACCAAAAAAAAAAGTTCAAAGAGGTGCTAAGGAAAAAAACAAATTCAGGAATAGTGAGTTTACCAATAAGTGTAATGTAAAGAATACCATACTATTCAATATATTGTTGGAGTTCATTTAAGGTATCCGACTACGTTCGGAACCGTGTTTTGCAAAAGCGCATAAATGGATAATTTTCATGATATTTAGTGCCACTTAGATTAGAATACATGTATAAAATTGTTTTAAGGACATTTTGACAAAAAAAAAGTATTTAAATACAATATTTTGGCAAAGAATTAACTTAGAATAATCATTTTCCAAATGTTCTCCTTTTGTGAAAAATGCTTCTATTATAATAATATTTTGCCTGTATATAGCTCAGACCTCTGTACAGAGGCTCAACTAGAATGTTTGAAATATATAACTTAGAAGTGGGTTTATTCATATTTTACGACAACAGAGGGGAGCAATTTTAAGAAAAAAAACGCCAATAATTATTTAAATTGGTAGTAATTCTGAAAATAATGTGAATTTTTCAACAATTCTAGTTGAGCCTCTGTAGAGAGGTCTGAGCTATATACAGACAAAATATTATTATAATAGAAGCATTTTTCACAAAAGGAGAAAATTTGGAAAAAAGATTATTCTAAGTTAGTTTTTGGCCAAAATATTGTATTTAAATGATTGTTTTTTGTCAAAATGTCCTCAAAACAATTTTATACATGTAGTATATTCTAAGTGACACTAAATATCATGAAAAGTATCCATTTATGCGCTTTTTTAAAATCATGGTTCCGAACGTAGTCGGATACCTTAACGTACATGCCTGTATATTCAGAATTAGTTAATTAGTTGTTAACGACTGTCCCTTCCACAAATACATTTGTATAACAATTTGCAGTCTGGGGCTCAAAATACTAAAGAAATCGTAGGTTAAAAGGGTTTTTGTTAATAAATTGTTTTCAAAATTAGGATTTCTAAATATTTTCAGCATCGCCAATCATGTCTCGATTTCCCATATGGCCAATTGGTAGTTCCTGGAAACCAACGACATGCACCTCTGTTGTACGTTTGATATTATTTTTCTTAATTTTTTGCTGTATTAAGGATAACAAACATGTGTTCTCAGCATATTCATGTCCTGTCTTTCTTGCGTGCTGTGCTGTCACTACCGCACCAGGTATAACGTTCCCACCATGCAGCTGTGAATCGGCTTCTCAGAGGAAATGATCGCCACACATGCAATGACACCTGCGACTTTAAATTATGCGTGGTCCTGTCTTCGATCGCTCCGGTAACCTTTGACACCACGAGGAACCTCTTTTCGCTCACTAACCGGATGCAACTCGAAGCTAAAGACGCCAGCCTCTGTCATCACCGAAGTTAGAGCGGGCAGAAAGATAGAACGGGAGATGGTCTGAAAACTTCGTTGAGAGCGGACCCCCAAAATAACTCCTCCCTCACAAACAGAACTTGGACTCTAATAATCTAATGAATTTTAATAACTCCAATGTATAATCTGTAAATAATAGCTGTGACGTAAATAAACTAAATATTTAAAGTAATTAATATCAAGCTACCTTTATTTTTCTCAAACGTCACACAGGAAAGCGTTTCCAATCATGCATTCCTATATGTGAGAGAGAGAGAGAGAGAGAGAGAGAGAGATTTCCCATTATTTCAGTTCACTCTATCTGTCCTGAAAGTTTGTTACCGCTGTATATTCAATCCAATTTTTTGAATTTCACAATAGCGTCTGAAGCAGATAAAATAACCTGTAAAGACATAAGCATACATTAATTAATTAATATGTTTAGTACTTCTATCACTTAATATCCATTTACTTTCGTAATGAAACGTTATTGAAATAGTTAAAATAAGGAGAACTATTTTTGGACATACGCAACAAATTAACTAGTTTACAAGTTAAACATCTTCATTAGCTAATATCCATCAACTTAGATAATGGACAGCTCAGATTCACGCAGTTGTAATTTTCGAAGGACACAAAAAAGATAATTCATAAACTTTCAGGTATATAGAGAAATCTCTATTTTTAATGTAATTCCTCGCCCACGCACTTCATTCCGGTCGATTCTTCCAGTGAAGCTCAATTTAAATAAATAGCTCTTTTGCAAGTGTTCTAATGATTTTTCTGTCAGTTCACTGCAATTTCAAATGACAAATGACCGATGTCACTGATGAAAGAAAAGACAGATGTTTTAATCATAACTTCACGCTCTAGACATGAATGGTAAAAAAAAACGAGAGACTTAAAAACACTTCTACTAAAATTCCAAGAGTACTTTTCTTCTGAAAGTAACATTTATACGTTTCAACTTGATTCTTTAATATATAGAGTGAGTATAAACGAGGACACGATTTTAAAAGTATCATATTGAAACTACTATACATATTACAAAAAGTGATACATAAATGTAAAGAAAAATATTCTGAGGGTTGTTTTTTTTTCTGTTACAAATGTTATATGTGTTACTCTCTTGTACGGCATACGTCCAATTTGTAATACAATTCATTCAATGCATTTTGTTGAATCACTACCAATGTCTCGCAATGCTACCCAAATGTGTATTTGTCATTTCCTGTTATTTGTAGTGTCAATTGCAAATGATACAGCTTGAAATGTAATCCTTTATGTAGAATTTTCCATCCCGCTTCCTGGGGTGTTCCAAATTTACAGGCAAATCACTCACGTTGACTTCCGTGTGGACTTGGATAAAACTCTACCTTAACCCTGTCCATATTTCTTTTCCTTGACACTTGATCTGTCGCTGCTTTATTTTTACACAAGCAACCTGTTTTCTTAAGTGAATGACATCATCACGGAATGCTCTTGTTGGATTGTGCTTCTTTTCCTTAGAGATTTCTAAATGCACACTGCTCCGAAATAACTAAAAAAACCTGTGCATACTCTAATGCGCCAAAGCTTTTTTCTACCATTGTCGCCGTATTTGGATTTCAATCACAGAGATATGGAATGCGCTGTTTATCCTTGGTGGAAAACAACTTAGTGTATTTTTCTTAAGGTATCCGACTACGTTCGGAACCATGATTTTGTGCAAAAGCGCGTAAATGGATAATATTTATGATATTTAGTGTCACTTAGATTAGAATACATGTATACAATTGTTTTAAGGACATTATGACAAAAAAAAGTATTTAAATACAATATTTTGGCAAAAAATTAACTTAGAATAACCTTTTTTCCAAATTTTCTCCTTTTGTAAAATATGCTTCTATTGTATTAATATTTTGCCTGTATTCAGCTCAGACTTCTCTACAGAGGCTCAACTAGAATTTTTGAAATGCATAACTCGGAAGTCGGTTTATCCATGTTTTACGAAAACAGAGGGGAGAAATTTTAAGAAAATACGCCGATAATTATTTCAAATGGTTGTGACTCTGAAAATAATTTGAATTCTTCAAAAATCATAGTTGAGCCTCTGTACAGAGGTCTGAGCTATATACAGGCAAAATATTAATACAATAGAAGCGTTTTTTACAAAAGGAGAACATTTAGAAAAAAGGTTATTCTAAGTTAATTTTTTGCCAAAATATTGTATTTAAATAATTTTTTTGTTATATAATGTCCTTTAAAACAATTGTATACATGTATTCTAATCTAGGTGACACTAAATATCATGAAAATTATCCATTGATGCGCTTTTTTAAAATCATGGTTCCGAACGTAGTCGGATACCTTAACATTCATGTACCCTTTATTGTAATATATGTAGCAGTTTCGAAAATATGATTTTTTAAAATCAGGTCCAATATTTGTACTCGCTCTGTAGTGTAGAAAAGGGAAAACGCAACACACACACACAAGTATTGATGAACATTCTATAATCCTCGCAAGCTGATAGTAGATCATGATGCGAAATGTAATAATGTGCAAGGATGAAACAATTCATATAGCAATTAACTTAAAAGTACCACAGCATCATAAATCTTTAAAACCGAGTTTTTATTTTAAGATTAAAAAAAATTACAGCATATTTCTTTCTAATTTCCAAAGCATACAACTCTCTCTCTGTTGATAAAATACTCAAAGCCGTGAAAAATTAAATTAAAAAAGGTAAAGCAGGGACTACAACCTCCTCCTTACCCTTTGAAAAAAACATTTCAAAGGGAAAAACTATCTTGTGGTTAATAAATGTATCAGCCTTTTTTATTTTGAAAAAAAAATATGCGCTATTTTGTAATTTCGTTTATTTTTATGTTATTTTCTCGAGCATTGTGACACAATTCCTTATTTTGTATTTTAGCCTTCTTAAATTCTTTGAAACACATGTTTGCATTTCTAATGTGCTTTTATGCCAAAGAGATCCTTATTCTTGCATTTATTTCCGCAAGAAATTTTAATTAGTGAACATATCTGGTTGGTATAAGAAAATTTTAGACTTATTAAATTTACATGTAACATATCATGCGTGTTATCTATCGTATGAGTTTTGAATAGAACAGGAAATTCCTTTTTTTTCTCTCATTTTACTCCAGAATGCAAGAAATATTTTCAAATTTTAATGACATTTTTTAAACATTTGATTTCGGAATGTCTCTCTGTGCAACTGAGTTTGTAGAAATTATTGATTTGTCGGAGCCAATGATTGATAATGGAATTCTTCTCAAAACTGTTTCATTTTCCAATGCCTTAAATTGTTTGTAAACTATGAAAACATTCTTCATACAGGGAATTTAGTTGACTCAATATTTTTTTTCTCTGCATAGTATTGAAAAATTACTCTTTCTTGACGGGAATAAAAAAGATTGCCAAACGTCAATTAGTCAATATTTTAAAATTTTCAATTAACTGACTAGTGGATAGTAATTCCCCAATAGTATTTTTAGCTGTTGAATAAAAAGTGTGAAACTTTTAACTATGAATATAGTTACGTAGTTGCTTGTTATAGAATTTCCAAAAGGTAAGTGTAAAAAATATGTGGGTTTTTCTTACCCCGATATTAAACTTAACCTCGAAGTAATTTATGAAAATTTAGGTCCCGATGAATTCGTTAAAAAGAAGTTCAAGTATATATATGCTATTGTCAGAATAATGTTTTAAAAATATGGCTTTTAGTAAAGAATTTGAAGAACTGGTAAGTAAATTTTAAAACATGTAGCCTGCGTGTGTGAATAGAAAACTGAAGATGACTTTGACACATTTCCTTAAATCTGACATTATTGTTATTACCTCCATTTGTAACCAAAAGCAAGAGCTGCATCTTAGAAGAGTAATTTTTCAGTGAAAATTTTATGATGTAGAAGTAAATTGTTTCAATATATTGTGTATCAAAATTTCATTTAATCTTTTGATAGAAACATGATAATTTTATTCGTTTTTTAACGGTTAATTTTTTTTCAGAAATGTACTGAGGGTTTTTATCAGCATGAGTACTGTAGCATCTGGTTATTGTAACTGATTACAAATACAGAACTTTTCCCCCCTCAGATTGATGATTAGAAGGTTTTAAAAAAACTACAAAACTGGTTTTTCTAAATATCACTCATTGTAACTGAAAATGTTAAGGTAATATTATCCTTCATTAAATGTTAAATTTTGAGGCTTAAGATTTTGGGGTTTTTTCCCCAAAAAACAATATCTTGATGAAAATTATTTCTAAATGTTCAATACCTTGATTAAAATGATTTTAAATAAATTTATTCAGACCCAAAATAAAGATAGATTTCTGTTATATTTCCTTTAAAAGTTAAATTTTTAAATATTAATTTCTCAAGTAGCATAATGTGTAAAAATTAGAAGTAAAGGAATCAATTCAAACCTCTTGTTAATCAGTTGATTATTTTCTAAGTTTGCTAGTCTATCACCAATATCTTTCATGTGACTCCATAAAGATTATAATTTTAACTAATGCATAGAATTTCGTACTTAATTTTTGTGAATTTAAAATATAAATGCAACTTCTATCTCAAGGCTATCTTCGACTAATGTCAAAGAATAGGAACCAAATTTGGAATTATTTTTCAAATATAAAAGTACTCAAACATTAATATTATATACTGGCTACACTATCCTGTAGAGAATCTCTTATTTTATGATACTACTCATTTTTAAACGGAGTTGACACATTTTTGTGTGATTTGCATTTTTTTTTTCTTATATCGTAATGTTAAATGAGCTATCCCTTCACATGTTAAAAGGAAAAACTAATTATTTATGAAATATTTTGAAATTTTAAAAACACTTTATTATAAACAAATGTATGAGTTACATTGTCACAATTTTTTTTTTAAAAATTGAGGCATTTTTTCTAATTACTAGTGTGCTTCGTGTCAAGTTCAAGCTCTCGTACATATGGTGAAAACAGCCTTAATGAGAGAGATTAACAAACTGTAAGGGTCTTCTTTCTGGTTGAATAATGTTTTACAATGTTTATTTACTTATACTATTTATATCAAAAACAATTAATAATTATTATATAAAAGCTGTAAATGATTTCATATGGTGGCAAAACAGTTTACAAAGGTATATGCCATACTGTAAAGTAATTGATATTGAAACATAGTTTCGGGTTAGAGGATTTCTTGCTTTCAGTCTCGAAGAACAAGACAGGTCTTCAGGAGCGATGGAAAGTTAATGCCGAAAATCAATCCTTGAAAGGCAGTACAAAGTACTCAAACTTGTTTAGTGAATCTCAGACGGCCTTCACATCTTTTACGATGCTTAGACACAACTATCAGTGTCTGAAGTACAAGTATGTTAAATGATTATTCGCAAGCATTCGCTCGTCCTTCACAGTATCCAAGGTAATAACTAATTGCTGGTCGACTCTTTATGGTCTAATCAATACTACTCTCTTACGGTCATAACAAGACTAACTCACTTTTGGCGAGTGACTTCATATTTAAAGACCACGCGGTGTTTTGAAACCTTAAGTTGGAAGAGTGTTGAAACATTATATGCAGCGACGGTGCAATTGCTTGTTTAACGAATGTACTCTTTTGTTTAGTCTCTGTCTTGTCTGTCATGTAAATAAACGTGAGTGTCCCTTCATCCGACTTGTTGCGTACTTTTGCGTCGCCTCATTATTCTGACAAGTAAGAGCTTTTATTTATCCATTTTTAATAATCGAAAAGGAACATTTGAAAGCTGATATTGATTTATATACGAATTTGAACACACAAATCTTTCAAGAATAATCCGCTTTCGTCATGGATCGTGATGTTAGTAAATTTCTCCACTAATTTCCAGAAGAATCTAAAGGGTCACTAACTCGCCAAAAATGGTCACTAACAATGAGGCCAACTTGGCTCTATCGCCACGATTTCGCCAAATTTCCATTGAATCTCCATTATAATGTAAGGAACAGTGTTGTTTGCGAATATTACAATATCAACATATAATAAATAGAACATAGGTTATTATAAACGTGTTACGCTTCCAAATATAAATTCTTCACATTATTTTAAGTATTCTGTACACAAAATTCGTAATAATATAATTAGTTTTGCCTGACGAAGATCTGCAAATAAATTTGATTTGATTGTTTATGAACTTCACATTTCCAAATTAACTTAAAATCTAACTTAGTTAACTTAACAAATTAACTTAAGAATTATTAGTGAGACATCTTGTGATTTCGAACCGCGGTCAAGTGACAGAAACGGCACCTGTGAACTTTCACTATACCTTTAAACTTCCCCACCACACCAACGTGAACAGTTTGAAGCTCGGCAGATTTAACCTGCAAAACCCTTGTACATGGCAAATGCTTTAAATTTGTGTTAAATATTTCAGTTCTTAATTAATGATCCTTTGATTTTCAGACATATTATATAAAATCAATATCATTTACCAATAACTGTTAATAATAAAAAATTTTAAAACGGAAAGCTTTTTCTCCTTTGAAAAAGAATAAGCGTTGCACATTTTAACACTTCTCTGATATATTAACAATCATAAAACACTTTTCTATAATTTGAATCTTGAATTTTTAATCGTTTATTTTATTTTAAATTGGTTCTTTGGTTGAATTTAAAGCAACTTATTCATTATTTGTATTAACGTGTATAATATTTTTGTGCTACATGGAATCCGAAATATTCACAATAATCAAAATTTAATCCATCTAAAAATGTCTATAATCAATTTGCTTCATATTTATTACATGAACTTAAATTTAAGCGTAGTAAAAAATAATAGTTTTAACAATGCATTATTTTTAGCGTAGGCAAGCTATAGCTATATTGTGTAACGTGAAATAAAGTTTAATTTTGATTTTTAATAAATCATGTGAGATGCTTCATTTCTTTTATTTAAAAAAAAATCAATTTTTTTTTTAAATAGCTTTTTTTAATTCCTACTATTAGCTCACACTCTTTATATATTTATTTATCATCGTGGAATTTTCGATCATTAATGAAATACATTTTAAAATGCTCAATTGAAGTGAAATTTAATACACATGATTATTTTGGATGAAAATACAATATAATTTAATTATAATTAATAAAAATTAAATGATTAAAACTAATTATTTAAGGAATTACAAATACACACATAGCCACCTTGGCATCATTTTTGGCGACTTAGCGACCCTTTTGGCGACTTGCATCAAAACTTGAAAATGTATTTTTCTCACGTTTTAAAGCATTCAGTTAAACTGAAATTTTATATACATGATTGTTTTAGATGACAATACGATAATTTAATGATAATTAATAAAAATTAATTACCACTTAATGTGATTCTGTCATATGTATATACATATTTATATTAATTGTAACTATGTAATAAAAAGTAGCTAAAATAAAATTTTTCTTTGTTGATCTAAGTAGGAATTGACTTATTTTTTTTTTATATTACTTGTTTTAAATTGAGTTTGAAATTA
>BMAV01020928.1:0-100689 GCA_019973955.1 Trichonephila inaurata madagascariensis | reverse complement strand
GATGGTGCAGAGAATTCGTTGAATAAAGACCCTTTTTTAAAATTAAGACTGATTCTAACTGGAAACATGTTATATATATATATATATTCTCATAGTTTCTTAATAATTTTTGAAGTTATCTTAATGTGACCGCAGGAAATTAAAAATTATAATTATATAAGAGCATTGAAAATATTGGTAAATCCTTCTGCAAGCCTATGAACTTACTATATTGCGAAAAATTCGAAGGTATCGGAATTCGTTCGGAGTACTTTTTTAAAAAATAGCATACTATAACATTATAAATGCTTTTTTAGGAATCAGTATAGAGAAATACTAATATTTAACTATAACAATTTTTTTTAAAAAAATATCTATATTTTACAAAAATCACAATTATAATTTAAATTTTTACAATATTTTCGAAAAAATTCAAATTAGAGGCAAAAGGTAATACACCTATATCAGTAAAAGTATTACTAAAACGAATTAGATGCATTTATCGAGGGAATGTAATAAGATTTTAATGTTTTAGTAAAAATTAACAATTTAAGAGATGATCGAATAAGTGTTATAAGAAATGTGAAATTCTTTAAAAGACCATTATTTTAATAGCAGGCCGTAACTCAAACAATATTCATACACAATAAGAAATATGTTATTACATTCTCTTGAAAATAATATAAATGTCAGATTCAAAAAGTTTTATAGATCTATGCATTTGTAATGTTTCGAGTTATCAAATTCGCAATGATAGATTTTGAACAATTTGAATGCCCAATTTTGGTAGATCCACTTCCAGTTTTTCTAATTTTCTGAAGTTGATCGTAACTTGGCCTGTAGGCAATGTAGAAATATTACAAAGTATGTTTTGTAAAACCAAAAGATAGCTCTATTCAATAAAACAAAAAACAAAAACAAAAAAATATGTTTTGACCAAATAAGGTCATTTCAACGTTGTCTGATACCTTAAATGCATTACCAGATATGTCCGAGACTAAAGATCATATGCTTTTTATTTAAACTCTAAGATATATGTAGTATTCATGGTATTGATATTACAAACTGAATATGTATATACGATATAGGAATTTTACTTAAGAATAATTGACTCATTACAACAGATTTTAATTTTGTGCATTCTACAAGAGGGAAGATACAATACATTCCATCAACAAATCGCTTGCTTGTAAAATATCTAAACAGTTAACATACTAAGAAACTTTCTCCTGTAGATTTTTTTTTTAATATTTTAGAACAATACTTACTATTTTATAAGAAAAAAATGCATTTAAATAACTGGAAAAAAAATTCGTTTTTAAATTTACAAAAATCAATACATTTTTAATAAAACTGAGAATGTACGATTTACTAAAATATTCGCTGCTTGACCGTTTCGCCGACGCAAGCGACAAAGTCATCAAACAGCTGGAAACCTTTTTTACTACCACAGTTTCAAAACAAGTTTCTCTCTCAGTCTTTTCTTATCACAATAACGTCGTTCTCATAATACATCAAAAATAGTTGAAAAACCAAAAAGAGCTAACATTTATGACATTTTTTTTATGTGTATTATGAGTGTTGCTCTAATAAAGCCTGCTGCTTGGCGAGATTTGCCGCCTGCGAAATCGAAAAGTACCAAATATTTTTAAGCCAAGATTATTGTTTTTCAAATCCAAAAACTTATAAAAAATCAGAATTTCATTATCAGTACTATGAATTATATATCAGCAATACCTTTGTTTATTTCCGATCCCGGTTTGCAATTTTCTTTTGTTATGAACAGGACCTTCTCCAATTCAGGTACAAAGTTCATTTTACATCCTTTTGCTGCTTCGATGAGACATTTCTGATGTTTTATTATAACACCACCTATTGAAAACACATTTATAGAAATAATTAATTAAAATGGATAACTTATCTCTCTATATAATTTTTTTCTTCTCGATGATGTAATAATTTATCACGTACTATGTGACGGGTTTTAAGGAGTTTTTCCTACTAATCCTCTTGGGGAATCTTTGGCACCATCAATTGAGTTATTTCCCAGCCAACCCTCTCAAGAAGAAACCTTAATATGCAGATTAGTTAGTAGATATATAGTGGAGGTTTAGTAATCGTGAGAAGAAGGAGGAAAGGAAGCTGAGTTGCTGAAAGCCGTGAGGTTATGGTAAGGATCTGAACTTAGACGCGTAACTATAAAATGGGCCTTAGCTAATCAAATAAATTAAGGAAGTTAGGATTCATAGGATAACTTTACTTAAGGCTAAGCGGTTGGGATTTCAGGCGTATTTACGCAGGATTTAGAGCTGTGATATATCACTCTTAATTTTTCCTCCCTAGAGTAAGATTTCCTTTGTTTATTATATTTGATAATAATAAATTTGTTTCTCTCATTATGGCTAACTTGGGTCATCAATCCTTACCTCCTACAAATCTAGGTCGAGTAGATGAAGAGATGGCTCCTCCAAGGGGGGGGCTATCACAAATATAGCAATAATGTCAAAGTTCAAGATAATTCGCCAAGTTGGCAACCCCGATTTCGCACGTATCGTTTGCACTGAATTGACGACTATGTACTTCGTTTCACATAACGTCGTCAATACCGTTGCGATAGTGAATTAATGCAGGTCTCGCAGAAAAATATGGCAATGATTGACTGTACTAGAATCTTTGCTTGAGAAAAAAGGCGTTGTCTCATACGGTAACTTATTAACGATCAACGGAACTAAATACTCAACTTTCCAGGAAGCTGCAGATTTATCAAAACCTGAGGATTTCATCAACGAAGTGTTGGACAATGCAGCTTCAGTTATAAAATTAACTGAAAGGGAGTGCCAAGAGCGCATTTTGCGAAAAAATGAACAAGTAAATACAATTAAATAATTTATGTAAATTACAATGTTACAATATGAGCAGTGAGTATGAACAGTTGTATAATTTACACAATGGAGATTGGTCTGCAGTTAGGAGTATAAGATGTGCCTCCACTCCCTCAGTATTATTAACATGAATAACTTCACATTTACTTAACAGCTTCCATTTCTGCTGCAGTGCAGTGTAATAAAATTCTCTAAAACCTACTACAAAATAAATAATATTGAACATATAACAGAAAAAAACATCTTTATAGAATTATCTAAAAAATTTGAAGTTCCTTAATTCATTTATGTGTGAGTATATTTTGAAGTTCAATTTTTGAAAACAATGAATTAAAAAAAAAATTCTGAAAGTAAAATTTTATAAGGTAAACTATATCAGTAATATAGTTAAAAAAAAGTATTTCAAGTTATAAAAAAAGTACTTCATTACATATTTGTACTTTTTTTTATACATGCATTTTTGTTACTTATTAAATTTTTGAAGTTTTTGTTATTTCATAAAATTACTAAATATTTCACGAATTGTCTCACCAAAGCCCTAAAATTAAATACAATTTTTGGATTCTGTCATTTAGATATAAACATTGTTTTTATAGAGTAATAGTTACCTTATTATTAAATTATTAAATGCGGCCTTTTTTGTGTTTTGTATAAAAGTTTTGTAATAATTAGGACAACATATTTATATTTTTGCATCATTTTTTTAAACAGCGTCAAAGTTTTGGAGAGTTGGACTGCGTACTAACCATTTGTATAATTACAGCTTGTAAGAATTTTAATATAATTAGGGTTCATATCTATATTCTACTATTTGTATTACTGTTTAACTAATATAAAAAAAATATTATATTATATTACGTTTTTTTTTTTTTTTTTTTACTTTTCATCATGTAATCTGCCCATGATAGGAAATATAGTATTCCAGTGACTTAAGGTAATTTTCATTTTTTGATTAATAAAATAATAGACTTGCTGTAATCTTCAGTTATTTATTTTTCACTTTAAAGTTCTGTCAACAGTTAATTTATATAAGGCGTACCACAGTACAACGATTGCAAACTTTATGGACAGTGGTCAGAGAACACTTAGACCGAGGGGTGTCCAACAAGTGGCCCACCGACTCTTTTTAAAAAAAAAATTTAAGTATCAAATTTTTAAAGTTTTTTTATTTTGAAATTTATTTGTGAGGGGAAATATATATATATATATATACAAAGTATTTGCCTGTTACCTGTTCTTGTTTTAAAATAAATCCTTTTTTAATAATAGAAATGCTCTTTAGATTAAAATAGATTTATATTTTATCAAACAGTTATACATTTGATTTTACTATAGTAAATTACTTTTTAAATAAATTTCGAATTGCATTATGCATATCCTTTACTATAGATGGTACATGATTCTATGTGTGTGCGACTTTCGTTTCTCCTCTTCCTTTTCTCTTTGGGGTGCCTAAAAAGCAAGAGGCAGTCAGAGATGTTTTTTTAAAGTTTAAAAAAAATAATCAGGATGGTTAAAATAAAGGACAATGTATACTTAATCGTATGCGCGAATGACATCACTATCAAATTTCAACAATGAGTAACGAAAGATCAATTCAATAGGAACACCGTAATGTTACAGAAAAGGGCAACTGTAATGTTTTAAACATTATTTGATCACTGCATTTTTATAATTATCTATGTCTGTATACATGAAAAATAATGAAAACAATAATATTAATTCATTCTGTTTTAAATTTTCACTCCAATAAATGTTTTTTTTTTTCCAAATTTGATATAAAGATACATATTTTTATGTGCGGCTCGCGAGATTATGTTTTTCTCAAGTGGTCCGCAAAGTCATTTGGGTTGGACACACCTGACTTAGACAATGGGAAATCACATAGGAAAGCACGGTGAGAAACGCTTTCCTTAGACGGTAGTGGCGACACAAAACACGAGAAAGATGGGATACATCTAAGAGGAGAAAAAATGTTTATTATCCTCAGAAAATCAAAAAACAACAACAAAAAAAAGAACTTTAAAAGGACAATGCGGGGGTATGTTTAGGTGATAGGGATGCACAATGTTAGAATGCAGAATCCAGCAGACGGTCACAGGAGAAATCCCACCGTGACTGGTGATACCCAGCGCACTGGTATTGGGATTGTTCTGTACCAGATCCAGCAAAATTTCCTAGTTGTTTTGAATTTTTACTCTTTACTCACGTTCCTGCTTGCTCATAATGGTTAGTAAATCGCTGGTACAAGCATGCAAAGACAACGTTGGGCTGGGAATTTGCTCTCAGAGTAACTTTAGGCGTACCACAGCTGTGCACATCGTCCATTGCAGAGGCCCTGTATTGCAAATGCATGTCAGCAAGTTAAGCGTTCGTGTAACGTAGGTGAAATGAAGCTTCATAGCGACGGGGCAGAAAAACCCGCTTCTGCGCATGCACTGTCAAATGATGCTTGGGCTTACGTAGCTCCGTGTATCGCGTACACCAACCGATAACTTCTCGGCACTTATCAAGAATAATAAACATGTTTTTTCTCTTATTCTTGCCCTGTGAGCGACTACCACCTGAATCTGCTCCCTCTCCGTCTTGCCTACCTAAGACTGTAGGATGAATGAAAGCAGAACCAGAGACTTCCATGATAACAATTACTTAATTACTCAAACACACTAACCAACAACAACTGTTTCTCAAAGTGAATGTCCAAGGAGTAGCAGAGAGAAAGCAATGGTTAATAAACAAATATGCGCAAATAGCTTATTTACCTCAACCTAATTTAACGTGAATTCCTAACCATAAATCTACTAGCGAAATCAACTCTATACAATCTCAACTGCGTAGCAAATGTAACAGCTTCTACATTCTTCTTCCATAATTACAAAATTCTGACTTTATATAGTCAAATTAATCTGATAGGATGCTAAAGTTCCGTCACCCCGGCCTGTCTTTCTAGTATTAAGGTATCCGACCGTGATTTTGCAAAAGCTTATAAATGGATAATATTTATGATATTTAGTGTCACTTAGATTAGAAAATGTACATAAAATTGTTTTAATAACAATGTTTAATAACAAAATTGTTTTAATATTACAATGAAAAATTATTTAAGTACAATATTTTGACAAAAAATTAACATAGAATGACCCATTTTCAAAACATTCTCCTTTTGTGAAAAATCCTTCTCTTATAATAATATGTTGCCTATATATAGCTCAGATCTCTGTACAGAAGCTGAACTAGAATTTTTGAAATATACAACTTAGAAGTGGGTTTATCCATGTTTTACGGCAACAGGGGGGAGAAATTTTAATAAAACGCCGATAATTATTTCAAGTGGTTGTAACTCTGAAAATAATGTGAATTTTTGCAAACTTCATAGTTGAGCCTCTGTACAGGGGTCTGAGCTATATACAGACAAAATATTATTATAATAGAGGCATTTTTCACCAAAGGAGAACATTTTGAAAAAAAATTATTCTAAGTTAATTTTTTGCCGAAATATTGTATTTAAATATTTTTTTTTGCCAAAATGTCCTTAAAACAATTTTATACATGTATAATCTAAGTGACACTACATATCATGAAAATTATCCATTTATGCGCCTTTTTAAATCACGGTTCCGAACGTAATTGGATACCTTAAAATTCATCATTAAAGTACTAGGAAAGCGTTTCCGACTGTATATTTCTATGTGATTCCCAATCGTCTCGGTCTGAAATGAAAGTTTGTAGCCTCTATACTGATACAATCTGTAGAATAGTTTGTTACTTCTAAAAACAACAAAATAAAAAAGGAAATTGTTATTTGCTTACACTCATTTTAACACACTTGGCCATATATATTTCATAAGTTACCTAGGCATCCTGTGAAATTACTGAATTATATGCTTTAACGAAAGCGCAAATTTATGTATACATGGTGTGACAATTAAATTCCCGTATTGAGCATGTCCTAGCGGTTAGGCTTGATGTGAAGATGTGGGAGTGGAATATAGTTGACCCTGATCCTCCTGGACCTGGTGGCACCTTATTCCTCATTCCTCTATATAATTCAATTTGTTTTTATCCTTGTCTGAATAAGACAATATCGTGTCGAAATACCACGATCATGATACATATAAAAATCGAACTGCGCATGCATTTGAATTTCTCCGTGAAATAAAGAAAAATTAAATTTAATGTTTCAAATTGTTAAAAGAAGTGTTTGGAGATAACTGACTTTCACGTGGTCAAAATTTTTAATGGCATAAACGATTTTCGGAAGGTCGGGAGACTTTTGAAAGTGATAAACGTTCTTGGCTACCTTTGTCATCAAGAACTGAAGAAACTTTTAAGAAAATTAGCTGAATTCGTGCAAAAATGCCGACGTTTGAGTGTTCCAATGATTTCAGATATTACGAACAATGACAGAGACAATAAGAAAAATTCTGGTGAAGAATTAGCATACGGTGAAAGTTTGAGAAAAACTGGTAACGAAAAACATGACCACGATGCACATGTTTGCTCTGTAAAACAGTTTCCGACAGACAAACACATTACTCTGCTTGAGCATCCACCGTACTCACAAGATCTCATCCAATACGATTTCTACCAGTTTCTTAAAGTGGTAAATGCATTTAAAGGAACATATTTTCAATCTGTAGATGAGGTGAAGGCAAAAACGGCAGACTTATTGAAGTTGGTGACACATAATGAGCTACAGCGCTGCTTTGACCGGTGGGAAACTCATACGCAGCTATATATTGATAGGAGAAGGGAGTATGTTGAAGGGGATTAAAAGGTATTTGTACATTGTTTTCAATAAAGCTGATTTTTAAGGCTGAACACTTGGTAAGGTATGCACACTTACACACATATAATTTAAAAATACGTTTATCTTTTCAAATTTCATTGCATTCTAATTCAATCTTTCTTTTTTTTATTTCCATTTATTATAAAAATAATAAATCTGCAATGGCATATATTTTTTTTTCCTTATTTTTTTCTTCGTATTACTTTTTCCGACTAACGTCTTAAAAAGGGTAAGAACATCAGAACACATCTTGAAATAAATTGGTTTGTTTGTTGGCCTAGATGAGGGGTATTTAATCTTTTTTTTCTGATTGTCGCATACATATATCAGATATTTCACGTGGGCCGTATATATATGTTGGTTATTTCACGTGGGCTACTACATGAGGATAAATGGGGGAGGGGTGGGAGAAATGATTTTTATGACCAAGATAACATTGAAAATTTAAAATGTGGAAAATTTTTCAAAATATTACAATTCCTCTTTTGCTTTTTTTTTAATTATTATTATTATTATTATTATTATTTTTTAATTTTTGTCACTAACACATTAGAAGCATTTAAGAAACACTCCTTCAGAATTTCTGCATCAGTAAACGATTTCATATGATTACCAATAATATACCAAACTCTTCATAGGAGGTCTTTGTTACCGCTTTTATATTACCACTAACTAAACACTTTGTTGCTGTTGCGAAGATTAGTCAAGAAAGCCTATTTATCACCTCTTAAAAGAGATCTTCGAGGAAAAGTGTCATTGAATACGATTCCTGATTATTGGTATTTTTAAAATACAGCACTTTCGTGACAAATCAAACAAGTACTGCTCCATGTTTGTTTTTCACAACAAAATAGGCAACCTTCCAATCGTCTTGAAACGATATATTTTCTTCAAATATTTTTCGCTTGCAAGATATGAAAGATAGAAATTAGTTCCACCCATAAAATTATCACTACTCCACTGTTGTCTGTTATCACTAACCGTAATAGTTTCAAATAGAAAAAGATTATCAATTCGTACCCGTACGACATCGACAGCAAAAAGAAAAAATTGATATATTTGATTTCTTGACGAAGAATTTCCCACCAAAGTTTTAATACAATGTTCTTAAATAAGTGAATTTCTCAGAGCATTGGGCCATGACCGGGGCACTTAAAAAGGCTAGGTGGGCCGCAATTTGAGTATCGCTGGCCTAGGTTGTGTCGAAAATTATGTTTAATTTAGAAGTCATTGCAACATGAAAATAGAAGATGTCACGTCTGAAAATCAATGAAGACACTGCTGTTGATGACATGAAAAGCATGACATTAAGTAAAAGCAAAAATTCTCTGAAAAGTACAATGAAACAGGAAAAACGTAACTGAACTCCTTATAAGAACATCGAGCAGACGTTCTCTCTGTCAAAAGAAACTCAGCTTATATAGATTTTAAAAAAATATTGAAAAGAAATTTTCACAATTTATTTTAACTCTGTAAAATTTCTGGCAAATATATATAATGCACAGTGTAGAATATATTAAAGAATAGTTTAATAAAATTACAAAACACGCTTTTATGGTTGATGGAACTAAAAAGTAATGAATAATTCTTAATATTAGAATAAAATGATTAACGAGAAAATGAATGTAATTGTGGTAAAAGCGTGGGGTGCTTTCTACTACATTTCGGAATTAAACCAGTAAGAAATTATAACAACTGATATCGTGCACTCCACGCTTTTACCGTAATTACATTAATTGTCTCGTTAATCATTTTATTCTAATATTAAGAATTATTCATTACTTTTTAGAGCAATTAACCATAAAAGCATACATTTTTGTTTTGTAAAACTATCATTTATATATTCTGATGTATTCATCTTAAATACGCGTGACAAGTGTGTAAAATTTCGAATTAATCTAACCTTTTAAAGTGTGTAATAATCGAGTTCATAGATTCGGTTTCATACAAGTGAAGCTTATAATTGTGTTAAAAAAAGGACGACATGTTCTTTCTCAGAACAACAATATGTGTATTTTTACCTTCTATCTGACGAAACAACTAGTTCAATATGAATATCAAAATCGACGATAAATTTAATTACCTAGTAAACTAGCGGGTGTTATTTAGTAAAAAGAGTTCCATTTTGGATAACTTATCACTACTTCTGTCAAAAAATCATTTTTTTTGCTAAAATATTTACCAAAGTAGAATCCGTCGAATTATTCATGTTAGTTTAATATTGGGAAAAGAAAAGGGTATTCATGCTTAGAAAAAGCACTTTGTGATACCCCGAGCCCCTGGGGTATCATCTCTTTATCCACACGGATAAAGGGACAAAAAATCGACCACCCGAAAGTTCCATAATAAATCCAGTTTATTATATCTCAATATATATTAAGCAATGCAACACAAGTCTTACTTAGAGGAAAACGATTAGGAGTGATATGACGTAATTGACAATTCTTAGCAAATAGCACATTAAATCCTACTCACTATCTTTATGATAACTTAACCTCCGAATCTTTATCTATAGCAGAGATTCCTTAATTAGCTAGATTCAGCTCTATCTTTAAACTTTAATAAGCAAGCTCTTGCCGCTATCACACGGTGGTCGACAGTCAAGTTTTATATCTTGTCTTCTATCCCTTTAATCTTCTCTATATATCATATTATCCTACTTGATCCGGCTACTATGCAACTTTCTGGCTTCTCTAACTGACTTCTATATGGCTCCTATAATACACTCCGGCATCCAGCCGACCGTTTCGTGAATGCAAAAGCTCCAATATATTTAATCTCTCCTAATCTGCATATCGCGTTTTCTTCTTGAGAAGGTTGGAATGAAATGCCATTCTGGCGCCAAAGATTCCCCAAGAGGATAAATAGAGGGCGCGATAAAGCCCTGTCACAACTTTAATTAGTTATAAAATTTTTACTTCACTAAAATGTTATGATACTTACAGTATCTGAGACCTAAATCATCCTGTGCATGATGAGATTGTTCCTGTTTACATTCATTGGATTCTTTTTCGTAACACTCTGGATCACAAGCAACGAAGCCAAATAGAACTGCAATAAAATATTTTATAGATTGGTTTTTGAAATCATTTTAAAAAAGACTTAGCTACAAATATTCTATTATTTATTTTGAATCCTGGCCTCATAAAAAACAGCCTTTGTTGACTTTACAAACAAAGTAAATTTGCTTGTACATCTGAAATTTATCACTATTTTCTTTATTTCATTTCTCCTTTGAGTGAGTTTACTTTAAACTTCATTAAACCCAAATTAGATAAATAATTTGGGTATTTACGTATTAACATCACCACAGCCAAATGGGTGCTACGCAAATCGCAAATTAATAACAAAACAACAAAGATTCTATCATGTTTTATATGAAAAAATATCAATCGCTCAAATTTTGCTGGAAAATATCGTGATTCACCTGGCACCAATTTGGCTGTGGTGATTTTAATACGTAAGTGCCACAATTTGCAATTTGGCGGTGAAGAATATCTTTTAAAAATCAATGAAAATATTTTAAAGACTAAAAATAGAAAATAATGCAACGTGCTAACAAAACGTATGCCTCATTTATTAAAGATTTAATTTTTGTAAAATAAATATATATCGATTTAATTTGATACCTCATAAAAAATCTTGTAATTAAGATAATTTGAAAAGATATGCCCTGCCAATTTTTTCTTCAACACTATTTAAAAGTTCACTTAATAGTAATTGATATCTAGAGTAACTACGAGGTAGGATTAAAAAATTCCCGAACTGAGTAAATATTACTAATTAAATTGTTGAATTACATCTTCTTTCGAAATAAGACCCTTGGGCAACAACACGCTTGTGCCATTGCTTGTAATAGTCATTGAAACATTTCTGGAAACCTTTTTATCCATGTCCTTTAACCCTCCAAGCGGTCTGCACGTAAAATTCCGCCAGTCCAGAGATGCTTATTCTGCCTTCAAGCAAGATTCCCAAAAGCGGCCGAGCCGCATTCTTAAAAGTACTGCTCACACGCTTTTGAGAACCCCACCTGAAAGCAAAAAAAATATGTGCGGTGCATTTTTGAAGCATCTCCAGAATGGCAAGACTTTAAGTGCAGACCGCTTAGAGGGTTAATTCCTCCTGTGATGAACTTCTTCAGATTAAAATCGACTACCCTGAAAGCGACGTGCCAGCTTCAGAAATATGCTGAAGTCGCAGGAGCGAGACCAGGGGAGTTAGGAGGATGTAGCAAAACAGTTGTTTTCGTTCTTGCATGAAAGTCATTGACGAGGAGGGGTCGGTGTGCAGAAATGTTCTCATGCAAAAGCTCCCATGACTGCTAAGCCCACTATTTTGGTCTCTTCTTTGAGATTGACTCACGCAAACGACGCAGGATATCTACACAGCGTTCTTCTTTATTCACAGTGCGTCCTTCGAGGATAAATTCCAGATGAACCAAGCCTTGGATATGGAAAAACACCTCTGACATGACCTTTCCTTTAGAGCGGTCTTGGAGGACTTTCAGCTTGGGTGGAGATTGTGATTTCCACGCTGCCGCTTCTCTCTTAGATTGCTGGTTGTATAAAAAATGCAATTTGTCGCCTCCAGTAACAATCCTGCCAAGTAGGGAAGGATTTTTGTCAACAGCCGAGATTAAATCTCACGCCAATTCCATTCAAATTGCCTTTTGGTCTTCGTTTAACATAAGGGAATACATACCTAAATTACAGTATGTAATTTGAAAATATTTCCATAAAAATGAAAAATTGAAAAGAAAAAATATTTGGGAGAACTATGAAAAAAAAATTTCTAAGGCACATGGTAAAATGCAAAAACGAAAATGTGTTTTCAACTCATTTTTGATGTAAACAAGAAATATATATATAAAAAAAAATAATAATAATAGTAATAAAGTCACTTCTTACTTAGGTCAACAAAGAAACATTTTATTTTATTTACTTTTTATCAAATAGTTACAATTAATATAAATATGTATATATACATATGACAGAATCACAGTATTAAGAGGCGAAATAGAAAACGAATTTCCTTGCAATATTTAATGTATACTGTCGCCATCTATTGCCTTCATTCGAAGAAAAATTAATTTGTTTCTCTCATATATAGTTAAAATTAATTAGTTTAATTTAATTAATGAATTAATATTTCAAAAAACTGTATTAGCATTAAGTGTCATCCACTACAAGCTTTAAAAAATGTATTTGAACTTGAGTGGATAGATAAAAAGTATTTTATTAACGATTCAAAATTTGAACAAGATATATATGTAAATAAAAATATATAGAGAGAGTTAACTAATAGTAGGAAAAGATGATAAAGAAAGAAAAATTACCTTCTCCATTTGCTATAAAAATTAAAAATTAAAAAAGTATTTGAGAAATGTGAAATAAAATTTTTAACATTTGGATGAAACGCAAAAAAGAAAAAATGGTTTCAACTCATTTCTAATTTAAAAAGAAAAAACAATTACTTTTTCCTACTGTCATAAAAGAGAAAAATTAAAAAATACATTTGGAACAATTATGAAATAAAAATTTGAATACACATGGAAAAAATGAAAAACGAAAGAGTGTCTCATGTAAAAAAAGGTGTATTAAAACACTGTGATAAAAAAAAGCAATTACCTCCTCCTATTGAAATCAAAAACCAAAGCTGCATTTTGGAACAGTATTTTTCCGGTAAATTTTGAGTTTAGGATACTTGCGTTGACGCAATTTACTTATATAGGTTTTTTTTTCTGTTATCAAATATTCCTTATATTTCTTCTTTGATAGAAATAAGATAATTCTGGGGTTTTTTTTAATTATATTACTTTTTTCAATATAAATCAATTGGGAATATTTATCAGTATGAGTACTGTAGCATCTGGAACTTTTAATTGTGATTAGAAAAAAAAAAATGTGTGTGGTTTTATGACATTCATCGTTTTATCTTTCCAAGACTTTTATGCTAAAAAATGAGTTAATGAAATTCTTTGCCTTGTTATCTTGTATTTTATTTTTGCTAGCTTCATTTTTTGAAACTGCATGAGAGTTACTCTATTTATTGAAATATATTTCTTCACTTTTCAACCTCTATGAAGAATTAGAATCAATTAAATTTATTTAGAATATTTATCAGTATGAGTAGTGTAGAATCTCTCTGGATTTTTTAATTGTGATTAGAAAAAAATGGTTTCATGACATTCATCATTGTATCTTTCCAAGATTTTTAAGCCAAAACATGTGTTAATGAAATTAACTGCATTTTTCGTTTGGATTTGATTTGAATTTTGCTAGCGTCATATTTTGAAGCAGCACAAGAATTACTCCATTTTTTAAATATATTCCTTCGCTTTTTACCCTCTAAAAAGAATTAGAATCAGCACTTAATTTAAAAGTTATTCATAAAAAAAGTTTTCAGGAATCTCTATCTTATTTTGAAATAAACTTACTAAAAAACAAGTTCTCTAATAGATTCATTCAATCTAATGATTATTTTTTGTTTACCGTTAATTCTTTTTTTTTTATTTCAGAAAAGCCAATCAGCCACAATCGTGGAGGAAGTGAGAGTTCATTTTTTCGAGGTGGGTGCGTTCAGAGCGCTGTAACTCGCGTTTTGTTGGATATTGTTGGCTAAAAATTTATATACATACTCTTAAGGTACATATAAATAAATGATTAAAAAAACCCTAAGATTCTATAATTTTACTGGTAGTCAAAAAAATTCCTAATTATGCTAAAAAAACAGGATGTCATATGGGTAAACCTCCTTAAATATCAATGATGGACGCTGATTCAAATTTGACTTCAAATTGCTATTTAGTAAGTAATTGATATAAAACGAAAAACATTTTTCTTACTTTTAATTGAAGTAAACTCAACAATATAACGTGTGTTAATAATAACACATTCAACAATTAGAGTGCAATGGAAATTAAACAAAATATTCTCAGATGTTTTCCAATTAAAAAAATATTTTTAATTCTTGAAAATGATAAATTTTACGATAAGGTGCACATGAGAATCAAGCTTTAAATACTCAATGCATTTCTTATAAATTTTTATTATTTATAAGATCTACATTTTATCATCTTTTAATCTTCAGTGAAATAGAAAATGTTTGATAGATATCCAAACTTTAAGTACCTGGTGTGCTGTACTTTTTTTATGAATAAACTTAGAGTTTCTACTTGTCGTAACAATTTATGAGATTTCTACCATTTCATTAAATGACCATTTCCTGCATTTGTCGTAGCAGAAAATGGTCTTCAATTATGCTCGTTAGTCTTATTAATGTTCATAAATTACCGAATCTTGTTCAGAGAAGGGTGACAACTCATAATTGGATTATCGCGCCCCATCATTGTGAACAAGATGCTAACAAATGAGAATCGATTTAGTCTAGAAAGTTCTACTCCTTGCAACCGTAACGGGCCATTCATCAGCTTAAATGTTTGAAGGAATATTTGCGAGCTGTATATTAACTCAAAGAACGATTTAGAATTGATACGGTAGTCTTGATGTCAATTTTCTAAAGTAATTTTTTTTTCTTGTTACTTTTTTAAGGACATTTATCAAAAAAATCATTTTTTTTTAAATGCATATCTAGTCACATGATCAGATAATGTAAATTTTAAAATGTTTGAATCGTAATATTATGTTAGGTATATCGATAAAATCATTGTACCATTCCAAAAGTATTTGAATAATGCTTCTTACATTAAAGCAAGATACTTTAATCCCATCCCTTACAATTTAACTTAAAAGTTTTGAAACTTAAAAGAAATAGATCGCGTTTCTAAAAGCCGTAGCATTAAATATTTGTCTTTAATCAAAATGCTCTTTCCTTGACTTCCTTTTTTTTTTGCCTAAATTGTGTGATATATTCTGACACATTTAAAAATAATACTAAGTGTAAAATATTTGGAAATATTGTGTAAATAAAACAAATTTTTAATTTTATGTATTTTAAATTGTTAGTAACAAACAAATGATCCATTTTCACATATTGTGTAATGGAAACTTTGTTATGGAAAACATGAAATTTTAATATCATTGCTGAGAGATATATCAATAGCTTTTTATTTATAGTTTTTAGTTTTAGCGTTTAAACACGTTTAGAATTCTTTTAACGTTTAATGGGTCAATAAAATATAAAACATATTCCAACGTATCACAAAAATATAGATGCAAAATATGTAATATCACTTAAAGTTGAATAAGTAAGTCAAATTCAGTCAATATGTAATGTATATGTCACTTTCACTTAAAATAAGTTCCTCACATTTGCTTTTCGGTATATTACGGTGCTCTGGGTGAGAAAAAATTTGATTTAGATCTCAGGTGGGTAATTAGCGCCTTGTCGAGAAATTGAAAAATGATTTGTAAATAGATTAGCATTTTTTTTTATAATCTGTAAAGCATTCGCCCGTGGGCGATGCCTTACTTCTAAGTTATCTTAGTGACCAATGGGTGTGAGAGTGAATAAAGAACCAGGCGTTGCCCTAATCTTAATATATCTCTTTATTAAGATCTTAACTGAAACACTAACAACGCGATAATATTTATATTTTAACTGAGCGGATCTGAGGTGAGATAACACACAATACGTATTACCAAATAAACGCGATCCTGACCACTATAATTACTTTAACGCTTACATCTAACCTCTGTTTATACACAGTTCTTAATAAATAGTAGATCGTTCCTACCTTTATATCCTGGATAGCAGCAACCCTCTCGAATCTTCGAGGTAAATTCCTTATCTAGCGTGGAATGGTATCCACCTTGCTTGAACGCACTTTCACGGAAAGCGGACACTGGAATATCAGCTTACACGCTCAAATTCCGACTAGCATAATCACTTCCCAAAAGGCCACTCCGCTTACGCTAAACTTCTGCTATTTAAAAGGTTCCTAATTTGCATATTCACGTTTCGCTTCTGGATTTGGTTGGGAAGAATTTGCCTTCTTCGGCCCCAAAGAACCCAAAGAGGAAAATTAATAGAAAGCGGGATGAGCCCTTCACAATACCCTCCAAGAAGCAAAACGTGATTTATTCGAGGGTCTTAATGGCCCTTAAGAAATTACGTGCATAAATTTTATCTTTCTCAATTTATCTGAAATTTTATCTTTCTCAATTTATCTGAAATTTTATCTTTCAAAATTCGTCTCGAGTTTTAACTTCATCATTCCTCTTAAATTTTAACTTTCAATATTCCTCCTAACTTTAATTTTCAATAGCCACAGTAATTTTACTCAAATAACTATAGCAAAATTATCAGTTATGTTTTTTAATCACCTCAAATTTACTTTTACATATTTATTAAGGTGTATCCCATTTGGGTAACAGACCCGGGGAAAAAACCTCTAAGCTTCTGTTTAAAAAAGCCAGGGCCATACACATACCGAACTTACATATTTAAATATACTTAAAACTATTTCACTTTTCATCTGTAAAACGAATTTCCATGGTTGCCTCTAGGGCTTACAATTCAGACCTAAAAAGGTATCTGCCTTTCTGCAATCATCAGGGTCAGCCACCCTGAAAGAAAAACACTTTAAGTATCACACCATACAATTACATTTTACAAATTCCATACTTTATATACAATCATTAAATGGCAACTATTTTTCATACATACACCTCATCTGGTTTTCTAAATAAAATTCCCCTCTACTCTCACAGCGCTGTTAGTGTTATTGTTAATAATCTGTCTAAGCCGCGTTCCCCAAACCAGATGCACATTAATATGAATCAATACAACAATATATATAAATTATACAATTACAAACATTTTTTTCAATAATGTATTAAAACAAACAACCCAAGGAATAATCGCATCTCAGTGAAGTCATACAAAACAGTAAACAGTGTACATATACAGTTGTTTTCTCCTCAAAAAAATTTTGAAAAATTTTACAAGAACAAAAGTTCATTTTTCAATCTTCTAGAAAAATGCATCCATTGCAGTGTCAACTTTTGCCTTTTTAAAAAAAAAAAAATAACATTTTAAAGCGCCAATATGACTTGCGTTTTGCAAAAATTCCCCTGACTGCCTAACAGAAAATGATATAATGAAACCATACAACCTGATTTTTATGTCTTATAGTTGACGTCTCCTACTAAGACTTCAAGTGAGTGTGATCTGCGACTGATTGCTCCTCTTGTTCTCTCCTCGCAATTTTGTTGCTGACCTCTTCTGCTTCTGGTATTCCTGCTGCTTGACTTTCTTTGCTCCTCGGCGTAAGGGCTCTACTGTTGTTTCTCTTCGCTTCTTCTGCATCAAACTGGTCCTCCTTGCTGTGTCCTCTTCTCATTGGCCGGTCGGGACTTCACCTTTGCACCTTCTCTTGGTCACAAGTTGTAGCCACTGGTACCTGGCATCATTGTTTCCTCTGTTCGGACTTTCTTTCTAAATTGGGGTAAATCGTTACGATTGTTCAAAGACAATGTTCTTTTATCAACTTTATGTCCTATACCCCTTCTAATCTTCCTCTCTGGTCCTCCAGACCCAGACTTCATTGATCGCTTATATGCGAGAGTTTCCTTCCTACCCATTTTAACCTTTCTATTTGGTTCTGACAAAGAGCCAGGTGGTGGTCTGACAAGTGGTCTGCGATTACTGGCAGTACTCTTGTGCCTGTCAACCTGATCCTTCTTAAGACCTGTTCCTTTTTCCTCTAACTCACGCCTTTCGCCTGACCCATTCTTCCTACTATACTGCGACTCATTTGATCTAGGTTGCATACCATCAAAATTATTCCATTTATAGCTTGAACTATTGCTATCAGAAATACTAGTTCTTATCTCCATTTCGTCACTTTTCCTATGGTGATATATTCTAACTGGATCTACGTTGACTGTTATATATTATTTTTCCCGATCTCCAAACCACTAAATGATTCTGTTTTACCTCTAATACTCTATAAGGACCTTCAAATTTTGGTTTAAACTTGGCAACCACTTTTTGTGCTGCCGAACTTAAAGGATGCGCATTCACCAGGACCCAATCATTAACCTTAATCTGAACATCAGGCCTCCGTCTATTATAATATTTTGCCCACTTTTCGTGCTTTGCCTTAGTGTTTAATCTAGCTTCATCAAATAATTTCTCAATATCCCTACGGCAAACTCAGTTCCGTCAGATACCATCACTAATTTTTGAAATGGGGTAATCAATTTTCGAACTAAAAATAATTCTGAAGGGGTTTTCCCGTCGTTTCATTCACTGCCGTTTGAATAGCATAAGCTAACTCACGTAAGAACTGGTCCCAAGTATCATGTTGATCATTCACATAATTTGCAATCATTTGCACAAGATCGCGATTTACCTAATCGGTTCTATTCGCCTGAGGTCTATACACAACAGTCTTCACATGCCTTATGCCTAATCTGTTACTTAAATGTTCAAAAGTATCAGATATAAATTGGGGACCGTTATCACTTATTAATTTTACTGGAGCTCCATAACGCGATATATAATTATCAAATAAACTATCAGCTATTATTCGAGCTGAGGCCTTTTTAAGGGGTATGACCTCCACCCATTTACTAAAGTGATTCGTAATCACTAAAACATATCAGTTACGCCTCACTCGCGACGTAGGGTACGGACCTAACAAATCCAAGGTAATTGCTTCGTTTGGATAATTTGATTAATCGGATTTAATCGACCTGGTAACGCGTTTTTATAATTATTAACTTGGCACATGTGGCATGTAGAGACATATTGTTCAATAAATTTTCTTATATACGGGAAATAACAGACGTCCCTTATTTAATGGTAAGTCTTAAAGCGTCCTAAATGACCTGCTATGGGCTTATCGTGAAAATCTCTCATTATTTCATTTCTTAAGGACTTTGAAATGTATACTCGCATTTAATCTAGCGTCGTTGCGTATTTCGCATAAAACAACAAGCCTTCAATCATCCTAAAATCGCGAGACCGGTTCTCACATATTGTCGCATTAACCGAGTTATCTTCTGGGTTTTCCAGATATCATAAGATATGACCTAATTACGTGTCCTTTCTTTGATCTTCGATTAACTGTTCACGCGACGAAAGTACTAAATCTCGGATTATTGCACAACTAGCCCGCTCTCCTACGATACTTTCCACCAGATTTTTATCTGAAACATTAGCCACAATATTTAACTTCGTTTCTGACACATCAACGCGCAAATTCCTTTCATCTACCTTAATATCTTCAACCTGTGAATCTTAAATCGCCAACGCTTTCTGATCAAAATCTAAAACAATGTTCGATCCACTAATGAAGTCAATATCGAGAATGCACGGGTATTCTAAAACTGCCAACACGTGAAATATCCAAGGTTTCACAAATTCTCTGATCCGCACATTCAATTCAACTATTCCGATACTCCGACATTTAGCTCCCTGTACCGTGATCACTTAAGCACGCGATTTTTTCACTTGCTTATAAAAAAAATATTTCTGATAAATATCCTCGGATAAAAATGATTTCTCCGAGTTTCAATGATTTTAATATTAAGTTATTAATCTTACTGATACTGGACATAAAGTACGTCTGTATGTATTCGAGGTATGAAGCATATCAGATATGAAGCAATATCGGAGATTATTAAGGTATCCGACTATTTGTGACAACTTTTTTTTTTAAAAAAAATGGAGATATAGGATTTTTTTGTGGTTTTTAGATTTATTTAGTACGTTTTAAGAAAAATATACTAAATTTAAGAAGATAAAAATAAATTATTACTACTAAAATGGGAAAAAATGGGTAAAAAATTGACGAAAAATTACACAAACGGGGCTCGCTCTGTACAGTAAAAAAAAAAATTTCAATGTTTCAATTTAAATGTATTACTTTGCTATTTCTTTTTGAAATGACCTTAAGGAGAAGAGATATTTAAATTTTTGCAAAAACTCTAGAGCACTTTATATTAGTTGTTACATGAAATTCTTTAAAAAAAACAGTGATAATTATAACAGAGAGAAGTTTAAATTTTGTAATAAAACAGTGATTTATAAATCTGAAGTTTAAAGTATTTCTACTGTTATACAGAACATACACACAAAATTTTAGCAAATAATTAGAATCACTGCCCCCTTTTGAACTTTCGAAAACACACAATTCGAGTACAACGCATTTTAAAATTTGACTCTATATAAAGTTAAAGCATCTGCTTTAACTAATACACTTGTAGATTTTGTTTTAAGAATGGAAAATAAAAATCTTGGTATTTTTATAAAACTAATAAGATGGCCTATAAAATAAAATCATAAAAATATTTGTCACCTTTATATGAAAATAATTTTGAATTTAGGGTAGTCGGATACCTTAGTTTTAATACTAATGGGATAAAAATAAAATGTATCACCGAAACTAACATAATTCAATGATTTTACTCCTATTCAGACAAATATGATTTTTTTTCATCCGAAAAGAACGAAATCCATTAAATGCAATTTTTTTTTCCGAAGCACATCTTTCAAGAACATTTTCCCAATTTTACAAGATACATATATATATATATATGAAAGAAATTTGTATAACATATCAAAATCCAGAAATAATAGATAATGAACATAACAAGAAATAACGTAAAAAATATAAAAGCAAAACATGAAGATTGAATTTATAGAAAAATACAAAAAGGAACTATATAAAAGAAGAACCTAGCGAGTCAGAAAGTTTAAAATTTTATATATATATATATATATATATATATATATATATATATATATAATATCGTCCTTCTCACGTAATGCAACCTTCCATTCCATAACAATCGAACGCTTTTGTACCGATCGATATAACGAAGTATATTAAAAAATTTATTTTGAGAATAATTTTTAAAAGCCTTGCACAAAGAGGCAGAATTAAATCAGCACTAAATAATACCACTTGGCACTTATATATTTATGTATAATAAAGTGAAGTAAGAATGGCATAAAAATAGTTTTCCATGAGCAAGGTTTTCTTAAGAAACTATAAAAATAATTCAAAAAATAATTTTGATGCATAGAAAGAAAAAAATACCAAATGCCCCTTGCATTTCTATTTTTATCCTCTATTTTCCTTTGTGAAAATGTGACTTTTTTTCATTTTCGAATATTTTATCAGCTGTATTTGATTATCATATTTGAGAAAAGTCTCGTTATCTTTAATGGTATATTAATGAGCATGAATTTTAAATTTTTCCGGAATGATGGGGTAAGAAAATAAAACAAGGTTTTTTTTCTCTTCTGTACAGCAGAAAAGAATTCAGTAGGTTCCACACATGCATATGCATTGTTATAAAATAAACGAAATGATTGAAAAAAGTCATTAGTGAACTTCAAAGAGATGCAAAGGAGACAAACAAATAGTGAATTTGCCAATAAGAGTGTAATGGAAGTAGCATACTATTCAGTATATTATAGAAATTTTAATCCACATGAATGAACAGTCAGAATTCGATTTGGTTATATATGTTATTTGTGGTTATAAATACAATATTTATAATAATTTGAGCCTTATAGTACCAAAAAAGTAGAAGTTAAATTTTTTTCTGCAACTTAACTAATTTTTATTTTTTTTAAATTTTCCTATGCAAATATCTTTTATTTACTTTTATAACTACATTTAGAAAAACAGAAAAAGTATTTAGCACAGTGCTTCCAAGCCTTCAATATTTGCGGACCAATATTCAATCATAATTTTCGTAGCACCCCCACCATACAATAACAATGTACTTAATTCAATAATAATATATATCTAGACGCTCTCTGAAGGTATAATACGATTTTAATCTCTTGCCACCGGCGTATATAAACGCCTCCCTCAACTAAAGCATTAAATGCCCCAGACGTATATATACGGCTTTCCGCAACTACGATCTTCTCTGTGCACTGATATCCATAAAATTATTCCGAAGGCTTTGGAATGTAATAAAAGAGCCTTGACAATGTTTGCTAAGGAAAGATTTACATATTTCAGAGGTTTTATTTATTTCTTTTCATCTCACCAATATATCACACAGGCGAGTCTACGTGCAAAACGGTGCATTGGGGAGCGAATTTCCTAAATTTTAATCGGCACAGTTACGGATTAATTATAAACCGTACAAATAATCCAAATTAGTGTTTATTTTGTAAAAATTTTATATACATATTAAAGGCCCATGGGTTCATTGGTAATTATTAAACTTATTCTTAACTTAGTATTGTTAAATTAATTTTTAAATACATTATGCAGTACTGATACATTTATAAATGTACTAAATGAGTGCAAAAGTGTATTTTATATTTTATTACATCAGAATGTACTTTTTTTTTGTTTACTTTCCGTAAATTAATAATTTTTGTTTAAACAAGTAATATAAATTTTTTTTAAGAATCCCTACTTTGAATGGATGAATAGAAAGTATTTTATTAACGACTGAAAATTTGAATAAGATATATATATATGTCAGGCCCCAGGTCTGCTGTGGCCGCGGTAGCCGAGTGGTATAGGTATCGGACCGTGGCTTGCCTTGTCACGAGTTCGAGCCCAGTACCACTAAAGACCCGCCGTGTAGGGCAGCGATGCACGTTAAATCTGTCGAGAGCTGAAACGTTCTCCCATTGGTGTGGTGTGGTAGTTAGGAGAGGTGCCAGCTCAGGTGTCGTCCACGTCACTTGACCATGGTTCAAAATTACGTGGTCCGTCGCCAAAAGCCCTCGTGTAGCTAAACAGTGCGACGTTAATAATCAATCAATCAATTAACCCAGGTCTGCTGGTAAAATGAGGAAAGCATCATCTCTTTAATAACTTCTTTATTTCGCTTCAATCACATAAAATCCAACATGGCGGCCCTTTGGCGCGCAACCGAGTAGAACATTAACAATACTTCGGACAAGAGTCACCAGCTAAGCCTTTTCGAGTATGCTTTCTTCTTCGTCAGCGCTCGCTCCACCTTTAAATAGGCTTATTTATACTCACAAATCCTTACGCGATGGTAAAGAGTTCGCTCTATATATTTATTATTTACTTAATTTTGAACCTAAACTTTTCACAAACCTGACATAATATATATATATATATATATAGGGAGAGAGTGAACTAATAGTAGAGGAAATAAAAAAAGAGCATGATTTGTCTGTATTGTTGAAACAATGCACACCCGGTTTGGTTGAAAAACAAGTCTTCGACTTTAACTTTTGTCTTTGTTTTAACAGTTACATTATTACAACAATAAAGACAAATCTAAGTTGGCGTCAAAAACCGATAATTAATTAAATTAAATTAATTAATATTTGAAAAAACTGTATTAATATCAAGTGACATCCACAAGTTTAAAAAAAATATTTGAACTTGTTTGGATGAATAGAAAGTATTTTATTAACGATTGAAAATATGAACAAGATAAATATATAAATAAATAAATATACAGAGAGAGTAAGCTAATAGCAGGAATTGAATAAATAATCTTCTGCTTTCGACTTTTCAGTATGCTCGCGTCCCACTCAAAAGGTTATCATGCTCCCCTAGGGAGGCGTGCCCCACAGTTTGAGAAACGCAGATTTAACCTGTTTTTATATCCGTATCCACTGATTTAATTTTTATTAACATCATACTCCAAAATAACGCGAGGGGCTATTGACGAGAATTCTCTAATTGTGAAGTAACGAGGATAAACACATTTGAGCTGACCCTCTTCTCTCTGAAAATCCCCACCAATATCAAGACTTTAATGCACAACTGATTTAACCCTTTAGTGGGCAGTGGCTAATCGTCTAGCCACATATTAAAAAAATTTACTCAAATCGGGTGTTGAATATTTTGTCTATATCCATATGCGTTAATTGAAGCTAAAACGCATAAAAACCATTACGTATGGCAGCACGATACCTTTTTTTGCATTTCATGCCATCTGATGGCTAGTTAAAAACCATTTATCTCAGTGTAAATCTACAAATTGTATATTTTGTGATTACTGTAAATAAAATTTATGATATTTGAAAAAAATTTCGACTTGTGTCTTAAGTATACTTTTCTCTCATCTTGAATGAGTTAAGCAATTGTACAATTTTAAAAAAAAGTTTTACTTAGGTTTTTGGAAACCTTTAATATGTGGATAGAGGCTGTATCCACTGCCCACCTAGAACAGAAAAATGACCTAGAAATTTTCACTTTTCCTGTACTCGAGTGAGAGAGCATTTAGAATCACGTGAGAATGTTGGAGGTGGGAAATATAAACTAACTTTGTTTACAATATGTGGTACAAGATTCTCGAGTTCGAAAATCTTTCATTAGAGCTTTCCTGCTCGTAGAAAACGTTTGCATATTATTAAGTTCGACAGTAAATAGCTCATCAAATTTGGGAAATAACTCATTTAAATTCTCAAAAATATTACTTTATTTCTAACTTTTCATACTATAATTAAATAAAATATAAAATGTGGATGGTAAATGTGGAACATATACCAAGTTCAATGTATATTCTGAGTATTCTATATATATTCTGAGTAAGTATTCTATATATGTTCTAAGTAAGTATTCTATGTTGTACAATTATTCTGTTATTATTAAATTACACTCATTCTTTGTATTTAATTGTTATTGAAATAGTTATTACATAAATGTTAATTTTTCATAAAAACTTTATTGTAACATGATTCATTATTTCTGTCTTGAAAATTAAGTTAAATGTCCTAAATGCGCAGTGGCTATAACGTCTGGCCACCACTGAGGAAAGGCCCCACGATTATATATTATTTTGTGACTAAATGCTGTTTATAGAGGATGAGAACATTACATTTATCAAGTACTTTATCGCAGAAAATTGTATTTTAGCTGTGTGCCCGTTGAAGGGTTAAAGTGGCCCTCTGCATAAAAGGTGTTCAGTGTCATCAGGACTATAACCCGCGACTCAGTGCCGATTTATCCACTGGGCGCTTAGGGTGGGCGCCCAGGGTCCCGGATTAGTTGGAAAAACTTTTCTGTTTGTAAATTTTGATCCGCCAGTGCCAAGGGGGCATACAGAACTTTTGCGCTCAAGGTCCGAACTGAGCTTCAATCGGAACTGCCGCTACTTGACAACGCCATCCACGAGATTATGATCATGACCTCCACAGGCGTTTTGTGCCTTTCGTTCACATATTGGGCCCGTCATCACCATAGGTCAGGGGTACTCAACCTTTTTTCCCTGTAGTCCATATAAATGTTTTTTCACGCGGGCCGCAACATGAGTATAATGGGAGGAGGGGGGAGCACTATAAGACCAAAGCAGCACTGGACAAAACAAAATTGATAAAAACATCAAAACTCTCATTTTCGGTTTTTGTTTTAATACTTTACTAACCCTTCTATCATACACAGAAAAAAAATATTTTCTGTTATGCTTTTTTTACTGAGTTATGTATAAGGTAGCCATGACCAAACGTCCTGTTTATATTCTAATATCTCTTTATCTCTTTATTTTTGGCAGACAGTCCAGCATTTGTTTGTCCCGACTTGTCAGTGGGCACTTAAGAAGTCTCCCTTTTATGAATTCAATAATAGGTTTCCTATTTGCCCTAAATGCCAGCTACAACTGGCTTCACTTCAGCACATCTTGGACTGCCTTGAACTGGACGGGAAAGATATCCAAGATATTCCACTTCTAGTATTGGACCTTGTTAAATTTAAAGGTTCCACTGATCTGGTATAACTTCGTCTGACCAGACGAGAAATTAGTAAAAACACATTCCACTACGAAGAAAAGCAAATTCATAGAAAAATGATAGCTTTGATTTGATCAGTGATAGAATTTCCCACTCAATCTTTAATACATTGTTCTTAAATAATTGAATTTTTTAGTGCAATGGGCCATAACCGGGCCACATGCGGCCCGCGAGCCATAAGTTGAGAATCATTGCCTTAGGTCATGTGACAACGAGAAACATTCCATCATTTGAAATGGAAACTATGATTATCTTGTAATTTTTGCAATCTCGTTTTCTTTACTTGCATGACAAAATAGTGTACTCTAATTCTAATGATGGTAATAATTAAGGTGATCAATTTTTTATAATTAAACGAGGGTGAAAAATTTAAGAGAAAATTACAAAGTAAATGCATGAAACATTTTAATTCAAACAAAAATACATATTACGATTATATCCCTTTCAATTATTTACTTAAGCGAATATTTTTCCTATGAATGAATATCTTTTTTGTCAATGTAATTTCGGAAATTTTGGAGCAATAAATATTATTTCTATTGAATTTTACGATAAGTGTTGTAGATATAAAGTATCAATATCCAATTTTGATTTCTCACTTGTCTAAAAATCATTACCATTTGAAAAAAAACCTTTCAAAACTGCTGCATTAGTTACAGAGCAGCACAACGTAAATTCAACAAGAATAACTTAATTTTTATTTGGAGTATGTTAATTTTTGAAATGATTAAATATTTCTACCCATCTTTTATCAATTTCAACATGTTAATTTTCCCATTGTACTAGTTTATCAGAATTTAAATATACACATCCAGTCTCCTAATTTCTTCAAACAGACAATTTTCAGCGATTTTAATATCAGGCATTTCTTTCGATAAAAATTGAACAAAAACTATTATATATGCTCCCAATTTACTTGCGAGGAAGTCAAAAAACACCAAAGAAAATTGCTATTTCCCTCGATATTTGTTTCAGACCATTATTCGACGTATTAGAAACACGTTTGGTAGAAATTCCGTATTTCTTCAGTAAATGTTTCCATTATGCCTGGAATCTTTGAATATAGAGATTAACAGATTATTTTTAAAATGACCTTTAATTAGCATTGAAAAGGATGACAAGATGGAGAATACATTTTGAGGAAGGACAGAACCTATAAAAGAAGGACTGTCTTCCTTAAAGAAGGACGATTGGTCACCTTATAACAATTGAAGGAGGGAAGATTCGATCTGGGTACCTTCCTTTCCGTACGCATGTACTTTATCGACCACACCAAAATGATCGGCTTCGTGTGATGTTTGGTACCGGTTTATATAGATATCACACCACCGATATAAATATTACACCGTACGATATAACATTCAAACGGTTACAATGCTTCAAATCAATCAAATATATATTACGTATAATGAAAGCTTATTGCTTTTAACTTTAACAGGGGGCTTAGATATTTAGCTAAAGAGGAAGATGTAGCTTCTTGATTCAAAAACGAAAATCTGCAAAGATTTTGGTATTGCTAACTCTACTTTATCAACATTAATTATAATATATATAAGAAGAGAGTGAACTAATAGTAGGAATTGAAAAAAGAACTAATTACGGAAGTTAATGAACGGTTTTTATTAAATGCATGCATATATTGTAGGGAAATCGCGAAAAATTAGGAATTTGATCAAATCCCTAAGAGATATGTTCAATTGACAGGAGATGTTAAAATAACATCTCTTCAAGATCATTTCCATGATAAAATTAAATGATTTTATCAAATCTGAACTGTCTCAGTGAAATGATGAAAAGAACTAGTAAGGATTTGCATTGGCAAAATACTTGCCAAGAGGGGAAGACACCTGGAGGGTAGAATCCTTGTATTTCCTAACCAAACAGGCAGTCCTATCGATCCCACAAATATCAGCCCCATATCTTTAAAAAATGGCACCATAGGATTAACATGGGGATTTATATTTTAGTGTGTAAGCCCTCCACCTCTCAAAGCAGGACATCATTAGTAAAGAAACTATGAAGGGGGAGGGGCAGGCCAAGTCAATCGGCGCCACCGCACACATTTCCCCGGTTTCCTGTTATACATTTTTGTCCCTCTCCAAGAAATCACTCCCACAAATATCCAGCAACCAAGAGAAAAGATGTTACACATCAGAAAATACCAGCCTAACTTTGTAATTATTTGTTAATTAGTTTCGAATATATAATTTGTATTTCATTAACTATTGTTGTTTCACTTACTTCTACGTTTAATAATGCTCCATATTTGTTAAATAAACCTCAAATCCTTTACTTTCATCAGGGAAATGACCTTGAAGAGATAAAATTTTATCATCTTCGCCAATTGATCACATTCCTAAGGAATTAGATCAAATTTCTAATTTCATCGTTTCCCCGAAACACATACACACATATACATGTGAATAAAATGTTCTCTAATAAACTAAATTTTGTTGAATATATGTTTATTCTGCAATATCCTTTAGCAAGAAATTCTTTTAACACGAAGAAATATTTCAGTCCCCTCAGTTTTGTGTCAAACGATTTTCACTGTGCATGATTTGATCATTTTTATGATTCATCAACTATTTCATTAAAATTAATCTGTATCAGTTCTATCAAAATTTCTGACTTTTCATGGTGTGTAAAACAAATAAAACGAACATTATAAACGTGAACAGTAAATTTATTCATTAATAAGATGAAAAAATCTATTACTAAACATCCATTTTCATACTTAATGAGCTATATGGATGTAAGTAAACCGAATAGAAAAATTATTATTTTTTCTGGCATAAGCAACAAATTAACTAGTTTGCAAACTAAAAACTAAATATCTCCATCAGTAAATATCCATCAACTTAGCTAATGAACAAAATATGCATTCAGCTGTAAGTTTTGAAGGACATAAAAAAAGATGTTTCATAGACTTTCAGCTATTGAAAGAAAATTATTTTTAATGCAATTCTTCGCCCACGCACTTCATTCCGGTCGATTCTTCCAGCGAATCCCAATTTAAATAAATTGCTCTTTTGCAAGTGTTCTAACGATTTTTCTGTCAGTTCACTGCAATTTCAAATGACAAATGGCCAATGCTACTGATGAAAGAAAAGACAGATGTTTTAATCATAATTTGACGCTCTAGATGCTAATAATAATGAAAAAGAGAAAAAAACGAAAGCTTAATGAACACTACTGCTGAAATTTTGCGAATGCTTTATTACGGAACGCATGCGGGGGGGTGTTTCGCAGTTTGATGCTTTAAAACAGGGGTACTCAACCTTTTTTTCTGCTGGGCTGCATACATATGTCAGCTATTTCACGCGGGCCACAACATGAGTATAAACTGGTGAGGGAGGGGGAGAAAAATGCTTTAAAACCAAGTTAACATTGGAACTTTAAAATGTGGAAAATTGATCAAAATATTTTAACTCCTGTTTTGCCTTTTTTAATTATTATTTTTTATTTTGCCATTAACACTAAATTAGAAGCATTTAAGAAACACTCCTTCACAATTTCTGCATCAGTAAACGGTTTCATATGATTACCAATAATACAACAAACTTCATAGGATGTCATTGTTACCGCTGTGACATCACCCATGACAAAACACTTTGTTGCTGTTGTAAAGATTATTCAAGAAAGCCTGTTTATCACCTCTTGAAAGAGATATTCGAGGAGAAGTGTCATTGAATGATTCATGTTTATTGATATTTTTTAAATACAGAACTTTCGAAACTAATTAAATATTTAATGATCCATGTTTGTTTTTCACTACAAAATAGTCAATCTCCAATCATCATGAAACTATATATTTTCTTCGAATGCTTTCGCTTGTAAGATATGAAAGATATTTAAAAATTTCTAGTTTCCCGTATAAAATGGTCGTTACTCCACTGTTGTCTGTTATCACTAACTGTAACCGTTTCAAATAGAAAAGGAACATCAATTTGAACCCTTACGACACCCACAACAAAAAGCAAAGTAATATTTGATTTCTTGACAAAGAATTTCCTGCGAATTTTTAATACGATGTTCTTAAGTAAATTTCTCAGAAAAAGTGGACCATAGCTGGGCCACTTAAAAGGCTTTGGGCCGCAGGTTGAGTATCGCTGCTTTAAAACATGTTGAAAGGTGGAAAAAACAAGCATTGAGAAAACTTAATTTTGCTCAAGCTAATGATAGATTACGACGCAAATTTAATAATGCGCAAGGCTGAAACATTTATTCACGTAACAAGTAATATATTTCTTTTTAAAGTCAGTTCTACTTAAGTCAACACAAAGAAAATTTTTATTTTAGTTAATAAGATTTAATTTATGAATTAGTACTTGAAAAAACTATTTAACATTGTGCCAACCACTAGGAGTTTAAAAAAATATGTTTGAACTTGAGTGACGCCATCTGTTGTTGATCTAGCTAGTTGTAACTTCTTCAGAAATAACACAGAGTAAATTTAAAATTAAAAGACAAAATTTAATTAATAAATTAGTTTTGAAAAACTGTATTAATTCTAGTGTCATCCACTATAAGTTTGAAAAAATGTTTGGACTTCAGTGGATGAATAAAAGTTATTTTATTAACGATTGAAAATTTGAACAAGATATATATTATAGGAAGAGTGTCAACTCATAGTAGGAATTGAAAAAGTAGCGGACATCACAACCTACAAAAAAAAGTAATAATTTTAATTTTTGATTTTAAGAAATGGTGCTTAGTTTTCCGATTTCAAAAATTTTTATAAATTGAAAAATGTGCAAGCTATGTCTTTTTAAAGTGACTGGTTATACGAGTGTGTAAGCCGGTTTTTTCATTTGAAAAAAGGAAAACTGAGCTACTTTTCAGCCACGTTTAATCGTGTGTTTTTTTCTAAGCTGTGTGACGAAATTTCTTACTTTACATTGGATCCAGCCGACATATTTCCTTTCGCACGCTTGCATTTTTATATTTTGGGCTAAATAATTACTTCTTGTATTTTTTTTCGAAAGAAATAGTTCTTAGTGATAATGTTTAGTTGATGTTTGTAAAATTTAAAGACTGTTTAAACTTTATAAAAACTTGTAATTCTCTGCCCCAAACCAAAAAGTATGATAAAAGGTGAAACTAATGTGAAATAATTTTTAAGCTAAATGTACTTTTATCAAAGTATTATTGGATGCAAGAAATAATAAAAAAAGCTCATTGAAAAGGTAGATAAGAAAGATGTAGATAAAAACTTTAGAGGAACATATGATACATATCAAACAATATTAAGAAATTTAATTCATCAAATATACAATACTTAAAAGCATTGGATGATTTTTTAAAAATTTTTCATTAAAGTATAATTTTTACATTTCGGTACACGTATAAAGAAAGCACTTGCACAATAAGGTTCCAGATTTGTTATACTTCTATGAAAGAAAGCTGTGCTTATATTGAATCAAAAGCATCTTTTTTTCCGAACGGTGTCCGATTTAAAAAAAAATTATTTGTAAGAAAAAGTCCGAATTTTCAACATTACGAAGTTCTGTAATTTTTTCAATAAAATTACGCTGTGATTTCTTTAAAAAATTAGTTGACAGTGTTTATGCATTGATTTATGTATGTGTGTGTGTGTTTTAGCCTATTTTAGGAAAACCTTTTTTAAAAAATATGTTGCCTCCGTGAAAACATATATAATGAGATCACAAAAATTATGTCCATGCACATCTAAAAAGAAAAGAAAAATTTTGAAACTAAATCATTGCCGGAATTTTTTGAGAAAAATTAAATATCATTATTAGACTAACAAAAAAAGTTCCAAGATCTATCACAAAAATAAGGAATCTTAATATTGAAACTTTTACTCTTTTTGCCATATTCGAGTACCCTTAAATAAGTATTGTCAAAGTTTTGATTATAGTATACCCTTAAAATACGTGATTTTAAAGAATTTCTAAGAAAAAATATTTCTACGTTTCTTTTAAATATAATCATTAATGAAACATATATCTTTACAAAAACATATTTCGTAAGGAATTATTTTTCAATCACATTTCAACAAATACTATAATTATATAACTTATGGGGATTTGTTTTTAGAATACGTGTTAAACATTGTATTTTATCTTGATTAAAAAACCTAAATAAAGCAATTTAAAAACACTGCATCACCATGAATATAATTTTTAAAATGCAAAGTATGAAAATATTTCCTTTTCGTCTTAATTATAAAGAACATTTTCATCATAAAAACGATATTTTAAGAACTTAAAACTGAAAAAATAACATTGAACCATTTTATGTGATGCATCTTCAGATTTTAATGAACAGTCAAATATTTCCTGAGTCACATAGATCTGTTGACAAAAATATGGCTTTTGGGAGACAGGTCAAAGAATGCCAAATGCGTAAAGTTCATGTTATATTCATGAATCAGACGTTACGGACATTCAAATGTATATGTGAGGAATTCTACATTCCGCTCGTATTTATTAGAACTTTCGATATTTTTTGAAAACTGAGTTAAAAATTCTTGGAAACGATAGATTATGCAAAATACAATATACCTCTTCTAAAAACCTATATTGTTACTTTTAAAAATATGTACAAACAAAACAATCAAAATAAACCCTTACAGCTTATAACTACAAAATTTTAGGTATTCAAACTTAACAATAAATTTATTTTATTTTATTTGGTAAAGAATGATTTATATAGATCAAGGGTGTCAAACTCAAAAGCTAACTTGGACCAAACAAACAAGGTTTAACTTTAGATGGGAAGCAAAGAAATCAATATTCATAGAAATGTAGATTTCTTTCACGTAATACATTATAATAAACATATATAAAGAAACATCTCTTTATATATCTTCTATTCAATTGTCTTTACTATTTCAGGAGAAATTTTGGTATTTTATTACATATTATTGTGAGCTGACAAACTGGTCGGCACATACAGCAAAAATGTATGTAGTGGGCCACATGTGGCCTGCGGGACAAGAGTTTGACACCCCTGATGTAGATCGATATGTAATTTCCTTAATTGTGGGTCTAACCTAATTTACGTATAAGCTCCGCAATTTTTTATCAAATACAAGTAAAAATACCTCAAGAAAGTGTACGGGAAGTAAAGTGTAAAAAGTGTGATTTTTACATGTGTGTGAAAATGTTATTCCCTCATATAGCTGATTATTCGAAGAACGAAAATTACTGCCGACCATAGGATCAAACGTGAAATTTGTAGTTAGCTACAAAAGAGATTTGGTGCAAAATCAAAGCTGTCTCATAGAGATATAAAATTAATAATTTATCATTCTATTGGTGAAAAATATCTGCTGCAGAAGTTGCAGGTAATTCTGATGTAAAAATTTGGAGTAAAATGTTACACTTATTTTCATTAATCGTATCATTCATTGAAGAAAAAATAAAAATTAATGAAGGATTGGCATCAATAGATAAACAAGCATCGATAAGAGGAGACCCAGGACAAAATAGGTTACTGAAACATGGAGTGAAAAAACATACATTCAGATACGTTTATTTCGAAGGACAAATTGTGCATTGTTACCTAAAATTGCAAGCAACTAGCTACTTTTGTAAGACATAACAAAACATTCGTAATAAAAACCTTGCATTTCTCAATGATTTTTCAGCCCTAAAAATCAATAGGTAACTAAATACATGTACATGTATTGACAAACCCAGCGTTTTTGCCAGAGTGATCTAAATTCCTTTTTTTCTCTCTGTAATCTTCAAAACATCAAATTCAATATCAATTATTTCTTAAGACATTTAATTCCAATGTAAAATACTTTAGTGTCATGGGAAGTAAACTTTTTTCATGAAGTTTCAAAAATTAACTTCCATTATGATGTTTGACATTATTAAAAGTTGACCAGTCCGGGGTGATAGGCACTGCCAGTCAGGTTGGTAGGCACTGCTTTAAAAGATTATCACACAAGAGTATTTAATTAATACTAAAGTAAAAAGTTATTGCAGATATAGAAAGATTTATTTTATCCACTAAATGTAAACACTTATTACAAATTAGTCCAGCGTTTCTCAAACTGTGGGGCGCGCCCCCAAGGGGGGGCGTGATAACTCTGCAAGGGGGGCGCGAGCAAATTGAAAAGTCGAAAACAAAAAATTATTTAAGAAAAATTATTAATTTACTGAAACTAAACAAACAAAATACATTCTGTCATAATAAAAAATAAAATACATATTTACCATGATATAATAAGTTTATAGCTGTATCAGTACTACATAATATATTTAATTTATTAATACTAAATTAAGAACAACATTAATAATTACCAATAACCCCATGGGCTTGTCATATATAAAATTATATACAAAAATTACACTTATCTCGATAATTTTTATACGGTTTATAATTAACTGCCAATTAAAAGTTGCGCGATTCGCTCCCTAATGCCACCATTTTCCACGTGGGCAAACGTATGTGATGTATTGGAGGTGGGGGAGAAAAGGAATAAATAAGCAAATCCTCTGAAATAAGTAAATCCTTCGCAAACACTGTCTAAGTCCCTTTACTGCATTCCAAAGCCTTCGGAAGAATTTTATGGATAGCAGTGCATAGAAAAGATCGTATTTCGGAAAGACGTATATTCGTCCAGTGCAATTAACTCTTTGGCTGAGCGGAACGTTTATATACGCCGGTGGCACTTAATAGTTTAAAGTCGTATTGCAGCTTTAGTGTCCAACTATAGTATTATTGAATTCAATGCATTGTTATTGTATAAAGGGGGCGCGATGAAAATTATGATTGAATATTGGGTCGCAAATATTGAAACTTTGAGAAGCACTGACTTAGTCTAAAAACTAGAGTCTTAAACAACCTATTCTAGAGATTTTCATACTATAACATATATGTATATAATACTGTCATGGCTTAAGAATTTTCATAAAAAAAATTGTAACGATGGTGTGGACTACTAACAACAAATTATTAAACAATAAAAACAAACTAATATAATTAGTAATATTCTTCACTTTTTATATTTTATATAACGAATTACCGAGTTTACTCGACTATTTTTACTGCTTCTTAATATTTGTTGTAATGTGAATCATTTGAGTTATTCAGTTACAAAGAAGAAAAACATTTGAAAAGCAAAATAGCCATGCAGAAAGAAATAAAACATACACTTCTTCCACTTCATTTTTATATTCTATTGCCCTCTGGTGATTTCTTTAAAGTAAATAAAAAATATTCCTTCCTCAGAAAGAGGCAATAACAAAATTTACGAATATTACTTTTTCTGTTCCATTCCATATAATGCTCTTTAAAAATAGAGAATCACGTCGTGGTCTCTATAAACAAAAAGGGAGATGACATTTTGTGCAATAAATTGGTGGATTTGTTCCAGTTAGAGGAAAAAACAGATAAGGATGCTTTAATGCTTTTCCGAGACTATTTCCCTTATCAAAAGGAAAACATATAATTCAGTGCTTTATGCCACACTCAGACACATTCTTGTGGATGTGTTTTACTGAAATTCCGTTATAAAAGTTAAATGCTTTATTTGATGATAGTTAGACTGGAAAAACGTCACTCGTTTGTTATTTGTAATTTAACATTATAGTATACTATTTTTTAAGGAACTTGCACAAAATTTATTATATTTTAATACAGAGAAAGAGAAAATGTGACTTGATTAGGAGATTTATTTTAAATTATTTATTTTTACATTTTTAATTTGAATATCATGGATTTGTGTTGCCTATTATCAGTAAAATTACTTAAAAATGCTTGCTGAATCTTGATTTAATTGTCAAGTAATGAGTATGATTCTTCAGTTAGCACTTTTGCTCTCTAAACTGCTTTTGAATCGCTGTCCAAGAACTATTCAATAAAAATTAACTAATAGAAAATTTTATACAAATTCTGTTGCAGAAATTATCCTTTCTGGGCCCTACTTCACATTTAACCAACTAAGGACCGGGATAAAAACACTTAATGGCTGCTGAAAAGAGATTCTTTTCGTCCCAGTCAACTTTCATGTACACTTTAGACCCGGTGGCCAGTTGAAACCACACTGTCTCCAAGGTCGCTATGGGTATTACATTTCCTCTAACATACTTAGGCGAAGTAATGACTCAGGAATTGAACATTATATGGTATCACAGTCTAAATTTCGTCACACTCGTTGATTATGCATTCATTCCATGAAGAGTGTAACTAAAAGACAGTCTTCAATAAATCATTAAGGATTCACACGGCATTGTCGCATACGTAAACCTGACGCTCCATCTCAACAATACAGCCCTTGATGCCAATAAGAAAACGTTTCAACAACATTAAAGTTACTGCGAATGATGTCAATAGCAGTAATGTCTGAAAAATAACCTTCTGTGCGAATCACTTAGAAAGCCCAGCGACAGCAAAATCAAACGACGGAATGCAGCGACCACATTTCCCGCAAGTCGCAACCAACGAAGAACATGATAATGAGTGAAAGATATTAACATTGCACTATAAAGCTGCATGAGGGCTTGGACCTCGAAATTTTGTGCTATGGTCAAATGAAGAGGGCAGCATCTGAGCTTCCATCTTCCTTACCTAACTTCCCCACAACACCAACAGGTGGACGCCTGAGCTTCGACAGATTTAAAGTACATCAGCCACTCTGCACCGTGGGTCTTCAGCGGCACTAGGCTCGAACTCATGACTCATCAGCCACTAGCCCGTGACCTTGACCATCAGGCATCCTCAACCACAATAAAGGATAAGAATAAAATCATTTAATGACTGTCCTAAAAAGGAATTCTTTACGCCCTAGTCAATTAACACAAGTGCACTTCCTATTCAAAGTTAGGTGTGTGATCCAAACACGGTGCGTGACACGCTGGCGGTTTCGAAGTCCCTGAAGTGTTGATGGAGGGGTTGCATACACTATTTCTTCGATGTATTCACGCAGAAAAAATCCAATGGGTTCAGGTCAGGTGACCGTGCAGGCCATTCAACATGACTGTGATTGAGCGCTGTCTTCTTGGAATCATACCTTCCGGTGATCACTCAACGGTAATTCCTCAAGAAAATAGTACAGTACATCCTTCAATGAAGACAAGTATTCGAATCCCGTTAACGTGTCCTCATAAAATACCGGAGAAATCAGTCCATGTTTGAATATTCCGCACAATACATTTATCGACTAGCGAACTTAATTTCAAACTTCGATAGCACATTTAGTATTATTCAGAGATCAGATAATGATTTTCTCCTTATTATGCTTAGTATTAGGCACAAATCATATCTTATCCGTTCATATGATGTCGACAAGAAACTTTGACTACACCTCCAGGTGGTTCATAATATAGTTGCACCAATCACATCGTCTCTGTTCATCCCCGGTCATTAGTGTCTATATAGATGTTGATTTTTGAGCCCCCTCCCCCACTCTAAAAAAGATCTTGAACCAAATAATCTAAAATAATATGCATTTCAGAAATTTTATTTTTAACATTATTTTATGAAAGGTGTCTTCTTATACTAAATCGATGGTGCTGAAAACCATGTAATTAATTTTTTTTCGTATTTTTCGTACTGTTTTTGAGATCATAACGCATATCTACAAGTTGGCCTTCTAAGCACCTTTTTTGTGTACTGCTATAGAAATATATAGAAATATATATATATATTTATAAGGATAATTAAATTTGATTAAAAATTAAATTCCCTATCTAGTTTTTAACTCTTATTTTTCATTTCATCTTCCAAGTATCAAACTAGTCACCCATTTATTTCTTCGTAATATATGGCCTAGCCAATAAGCATTTCTAATTCCAGATCGTTCTATTTAATAGCCCTATATGTCAGCATTAACTTTCAAGTACACTCATAAAATCCGCGATACTTATCACATCTGTTTTTTAAGTGTTAACCCACTTAGTTTTCACGTGGCGTTCTTTTTTTCTCTCTCCTCTCAGCATCAGAGCTTGTATAGATTTCATCAAATAAAGATCCTTTTTAAAATTAAGTCTGATTCTGGATCCAAAACATGTCATTATATATATATATTCTGAAGTAGCAAAATATGGTTACAGAAACTCCATTAGAAAAATTTAGATTGTATTTTTAACACTTTTATTGATACTATTACACTACAAATAAAGGACAAATTTAAAAGTATACCAAATATTTCTGATTTCAAATTAACTACTGATACAGAAATCTTAGAAAACATAAATTAGAAAAATATTCCAAAATGTTCAAAGAAAAGATGTAAATCAAAATCTGATCCCGGAAATTGCTTTGCTACGGAATTACTTTTCAATAAGTTACATAAATAACGCAAAAGAATTGCAATACATATTAAAAATAATGAATTATTTCTAAATGTAAGAACTGTGTTAAAACTTTTCTTTAAGTTGCCACAGTTACTGCAACAAATTTTCAGTGCTCTTTCAGCAATTTAAAATCAATAAGAAGTTTTTTATCTTTGGTCAAGCATACCTGCAGATCTCTTAAATGCCTTTGATATTTTATGCATCAAAAAAGAAATTGCATAAATTTATAATTTTTCGGAAGCAATTTACGCATCAGAGAAAAAAATCAACAAACCATGCTATTAATAGACATGCATTAGTAATATATGTTTATGTTTTGAATTTTTTACTTTATAAAAAAATTAAAGGCCCCCCCTTTTTTTTGCACGCGGGTTTCCTATAAAGAAGTCTAGCTCTGCATCTCATTAAGTTAACAAAGAAGCTAATAACAACGACTCCCATCATTTGGACCTCCGCTCAAAAGATAAAGTGAATATTTAATTTGAGCTCGTATATTAAACTTCAAATAGCAGCATTATGTGAATATCGGAAATAATACCTGTACTGTAAGTCTGAATTCCAAGTAAAGTTAAACAGCCCAAATTGCACCATAAGATGAGAATTCATTTCAACTAAGAGTGGAATTCATCACGGTCTTTGTAAACATTAAGCTGAATTACAGTGATCCTGAAGGAAGGAACTGAGATGCATCAAAAGGAAGAAATATATTTATTATGTTTCAGTATTTCTATCAGGATGGCTTTAATACATTTCGAGGGATACAGCCTATTTCAAGCAAGACTCTCTGTTTGAATGTATCGCTTACCTAATTTCATTAGACATGAGAAATCATCAGTTCACAATTGATAATTCAAGGTTTGCTTTGAGCATTAAAGTTTCCCGGCACCAGCATATTTACTTTCAGCTGCTAACTTCAAGCTCATTTACAACAACTTCTGCTAAAGGGGATAATTTACCTAGATGCTTATTTGTACGCTGAATGTCAAATCGGCAGAAAATAAGCATTCACGTAGAAGTAGGGCAAAATATTAAAGAATAAAAATGAGTCAATGTGTTTCGGATTTTAGCTTAAAGTATATTTTGGTACAGTATAAATAATTATAAGAATGCATAACACTTTCTGGGGCACTAATTTAATATAGGAGTGTTGCGCGCCAAATTGTTGCTTATGTTCGCGAAAATGGGCGATAACATTACAATACGAGTATGGTTACCTTGATACTTTTCTGTGTGGTAATGTGGTTGTCATGGGGATAACGTATATTAGACTTAAGTTTTATTGGGTTTTTTCCGCGGTAACCCTATTCATTTCAGAGGATTTTAATTCTTATTCCTTAAAACATTTAACCATTTCCATTACATTTGTTCTACAAGCTACTATTTCAGTATTTTGTTGTATTTTACTATTGTCGAATATGGATATTTTATTATTATTGGTGAGTACCAATTTTAGTGGTAAATAAAATTGGTGAGTAAAAATATTTTTTTAAAAAGTATGAATACGCTGTGTTTTTAATTATTGATATAAATCGCACACATTTCCACTTTATTTTATTTTTTACTAATGGTATTTTGAAAGTTCCTTGTTCGATGAAATTCATTGAAGGAACTCGACGTTTTTGGAATATTTCAAATTATTAGCATTAATAACTGATATTCATTATTAATTATGATAGATGTTATATAATTATTTTATTTATAATATAATATATTAATTATTGTACATAATAATTATTTTTTATATTATTTATTTTAAATTATTATCATATCATATTATATGTAAGAACTATATTATATTAATACTATTACATAGAATAATTATTATTATACAAAAATTATATGAATATTATCATATATCTAATTATTAAATTATATTATATGATATATATATATATATATATATATATATATATATATATATATATATATATATATATATATATAATATTACATAATACTATTATTATTATATTTAATTTTGATTGTATTATATTGCTATTCATTATTTATTGATATTGGTTATTTTTAATCTATCCTTATATTCTTCATTTGAAATACATTTCACAAAAACGGTTCTTTACAGTTATTTCCCTGACGAATTGTTACCGCTAGGCCGCCATCTTGCATTCCAAGTAACTCGAAAACAACCGCTGCTTGGCACGATTAAGAAATCGCGCCAAACAACGCTTGACCCGTAGTACTTTTGTATCAAATTATCGCATTCTGATAATTAGGCCGACGATATTCAACAACGTTTAGGAAGTTTGGGTAAATGTAAGATATTTTTTAATAAAGTTGAGACTATATTAAATCATTTCAAAAATGTAACAGTTATCTGTTATATTTGTGAAAGAATTTTTTCTTCTGTGACTTAAGCAAAACATAAAAATAGATCCGTTTTAACAATTTGTTTAACAATTGATAATTTGAACTAAGTATTTTCCTTTTATGTGACTGGACGTGAAAACTGGTATCAAGTAAAAATAAAGCTTTTATCTCCTAGTTGTCAGCCCTGAAGATCAGGTAAATATATTCCAAGGTTTATCGATATTTCAGAATGAATTAATACTGCTAAAAAACATTAATTATACTTTCGAATTCAGAATAACTGTTTCTGGCAATACGTAAAAATGTAAATAAATTAGTCTAAATTTATATAAAAATTACTACCAATATTTTAAATCATTTACTTTTTGAGAAAAAAAGGAAAAACTATGTAATTCATTACATATATATATATATGTTCTCCAATTTCTTCCTGCTTTAGCACTGTAGGTTCTAGTACTTATTCACTTTTATTTTATATTATTATTATTATTATTATCATTATATATATATATGGGTTTGTGTTTGTGTGTGTTTATTCGAATAATAGGCTGATGGAACCCTGAAAATTCAAGTTTATTAACAAAGTTAAAAAATGTGATAAATAAAAAATTAAAACATTTGTTAAAATATAATGTATTTCCGGTGGTTCACTGGATAATTTTAGATAATTGTACTCTTACAAGGATAACAATAGCTTTGTTAACCCTTACAGGACCATAAGGTTGGTAAAAGTAAATATTAGTATGTAACCGTTTGTTGTAGTTTTCTTGGTTGTAAAAATAATAAAAGCATTAGAATAATACAAAACAATGGGCAGTTTTTGTGTGTTTTTAGATTAATGAGTCAGCTCAAGTTGAATCAATGTGTATTTGTATAAAGCTCTCGTTTCATTCGTCCAGATATATTTTATAAACCCCTTAACAGCTGATTAAAAGTTACTCGATTTGCTCCCCAGTTCCACCGTTTTTCACGTATATGTCATGTGCGGTGTATTGGGGGAAGAAACGGCAGAAATAAGCAAATGTTTCTCTGATATGAGTAAAGTTTTCGTAAACAATTTCAAGGTCATTTTATTGCATTCAAAATCCTTTGAATTAGTTTTACTGATAGTAGTGCATAGAAAAGAATAGTATTCGGATGGATGGATGTATCCAATCCACATAACGCACAGGTTGAGTAAGACGGATATATACGCTGGTGGGGCATTTAAGGGGTTAATGCACAAAATTAAACGTACCTAGTAACATAAGACATGCGAGAAAGGGCACACGGTAATTTATTATATAAGAGGCAAAAAACTTAAATAATTCAGAATAAGAATGAAATCCGATGATTGATTTTTTATTATTATTATTATTAACCATTTCTGTTTACGGTAATTGTATTCAAAATAAGTTCTACCTGGACATTCTGCATAAAAACTCAGATAAGATTATAATTAAATACTACAATAACGCCATTTTTAAAATGGCGGAAAGTTTTTCTTAGTCGTGAAAGGGTTAATACCGTGCTCGTACTTATTCAAATAAAGGAATCCATTTAGCTTATCTCTTGAGCATTTCTTTTAATTGTTGTCACAGAACTGCACTTTAACGTTTGACTAAAGAGCATTATAATTGTATAATAAAGCTATAGACTTTTGTGATTTTCACAGATGAGTTCTGGATTATAATCCTGAAAGAAATCAGTAGTGTGTTTATTTAAACAGAACTAGGCATAAGATAATCCATCTAACATAGTTGAAACACACAGTTATGGAGAAGGTAGAGTTAAAGTTTTGGTAATCTGAATGATCACAATGATATTCATATGCTTTGTGGACTGTTTGGAAAACCAAAACTCAATTTAGTCAGTAAGTCTCACTATTCGCGGTGGCAATATTGAAAAAGAAATCATTATAATGGAGGGGATTTTCAAACATCAGATCGGAAAACCAAATTCCTACCATACGTCACAAACAATATATACAAAAATACCTTAAAATTCTTTAATAGTGTGGAGGATTCAAAAACTCCTTCCTAATTAATATTTCAAAATGCATCTGAAATTTCAGCTACAGCAAGCTGAAAAATATCTTATTGGATCCAGCCTTCCTTGGAAAAATTTCAAATTTATTAACAATATTTTAATATTTATTTAATTATCTTAATCTTTTCATCCATGAACTGCAGCCAGACTCACGTCAAACTGTTGCCCTGTTCTGATTGGAAGTTAAATCTGCAGAACTACTTATACCCAGAGTAACTGAACTCTTTTGCCAGTTAATCGAATTGCTTTCACTCCCTTACTGAACTAAGGTCCCTTCCAAACATTTTCTCCCTGGTAGTTTGGATTCTGCAACCAGATTGGCTAGGTGATGCTCCGTAAACACCACTGATCTCTAAACTGCTGCTTTATATATATATATATATATATATATATATATTTATATAAAATATAACTTAATATTACTTTTTTCCCATATAAAAATATTTTTCTATATAACAATAAGTTATCTTTTTCACATTAATACAGGGCAAAAGTAGAATTTTCTAAAGCATTCAAACTTCACAAAATTTGACTAGAGCGTAATTGCGGCTTATGCTATGTTTAGTCCGATTAATGACTGTTGGATGATTGATTATACGTAACTAATGACTTAAACCATTTGATGAATTTCATTCAAGCCAAGGTTAAAAAAATGATAATTTTTTTTTAAAAGGGTTAACTAAAATTTTTTAATTTCTTTTGAAAAATATTAAATTTTTAAAATTTTTTAAATTTTTTTTTTTCCCCTTGAATTTTCAAAATTAAATTTTTTTTTTTTTTTTTTCAAAAACTATTTTAAAAAGTATATCCCATTTTTTAAATATTAAAAATTATTAAAATAGGTTTTTTTATTTTGGGGAAACCAAACAAAAACTTTCGCAAAACAAAAAAAAAAAAAAATAAAAAAAAAAATCAATAAAAAATCAAAAGGGGATCTGAAATTTTTAAAAGAAATTAAAAAATTTTTTTAAAATTTAAATTTTTTTAAAATTTTTTTTTTAAAATAAAATAAAACCAGGAAAAAAAAATTCAAACCTTCAAATTGGGGTAACCCAAAATTTTTTAAAAAAAAACCCCCGGTTTTTTTTTAAACAAGGTTCCCCTTTTCTCCCAATGATTTAAAAAAAAAGATGGCAAAATGATTTAAAAAAAAAAAAATAAATTTATTTTATATTATAATAATATAAAAAAAATAAAAAAAAAAAATAAATAATTCAACAATAGACAAGGGGGAAAATATACAATTTTTTTAAAAAAAAACTTTTATAATTAAATTTTTAATCCTAACATTTTAAATACTTTTTTTATAAAATTTTAAAAAAAAAATTTAAAAAGGGGAGTTTAAAAATTTTGAAAATTTATTTTAATAACTGTTTTTTAACAAGAAATTTTAATTGTAAAATTTTTAAAAAAAATTTTTCAAAAGAAACTTACAATTTAATGGGGAACTTTTAAATTAAAATTAAAATTTTTTTTCAAAATAAAAAACTATTATTTTTTAAAAAATTTGAATGTACAAAAAATTTTTTTTGGATTATTTTTTTTTTAATTAAGATATTTATAAAAAAATTTAGGATAAAATTTTTTTTAAAATGAAAAATTTTATATAAGTAAAATAAATTTAGAATTTTAATTAACTTTTCAAAAAAATTAAAATATTTTTAAATAAAAAATTTTTCCAAAACCCCCCAAAAGGGTTTTTTTAAAAAACCCTTTTTATGGGTTTTTAGGGGTTTTGGGGGATTATTAATTTTAAAAATGAAACTTTTAAAAAAAAAATTTTTTAAAAAAAAAAAAAAAAGGGGGAGTATTTATTGAATTTAAAAAATGGAAAATTAAAATTTTTAAAAAAGGGGGGAAAATTTAGACACATTATTTAAAGGGGGCTTGAGTTTAAATAAAATTAGGGGGTTTCCCGTGGGGGGAAAAGTGCCCGGAAAAAATTTTAATTTTAAATTTTTTTTCCCAAAAATTATTCCTTTTAAAAAGTAATTTTTAAATTTTTTTTTTTTGGGCCCCCCCTGGGAAAAATTAAACCCTTTTTTAAAAAGGGTTTTAAAATATATATATTTTTTGTGTTTTTATCTATTTTCTCTCATTTAATATAATAATTCAAGTTTTAGAAAAAAAATTTCCCCCGAATTTTAGTATATTACAAAATTTAGGATTTGCTTCTATAAAATGGATGGAATTGATTTAAAAAGAAACATTTCTTTATTTCATTTAAAATTTAATCTAATAAATAATTTGTTTCTTTAAACCTGGTAAATTTGGGAAAAAAATTCTTACAAAAAGATTTTGAAAATAAAAGTTATCGGGTCTGCCGATTTTCCTTAATTTCTTTAAAAAATTTTTCATTTTATCTGATTTAGATGAAAACCTTTCGGGGAAGAGAATTACGCAAATAAAACTTCATTTAAGCGTTTGCATTAAGTAGCCAGGTTTTTTAAAATTTTTATGGCCCAATTTTTCCCCCCCATAATTTTTTGGTCCCCCTTTAAACCAAAAGAAATTTTTAAAAAAAAATTGTTTTAAATATTTTTTTAAATTTAAACCTTTTCAATTTTATAAAAAAAAAATTTTATTTTTTTTTTTTTACTGAATTTATTATTTATTTTTTGCAAAAGTTTTAATTTTTAAATATTTTCTTTCGAAAAATTTTAAAGGAGGGATTAAAACCCCCTTTTTTGTGAAAAAATTTTTTTTTTTTTGGGAAATTTATTATTTATTAGTGGGTTCCTAATAAAAAAATTTTTTTTAAAATTTTTTGTTTTTATTTTTAAATTGTTCCCCCCTTTATTAAATTTTTTAAAGGGGGCCTCTAAATTTTGTTTTTTTTTAATTTTTTTTTTTCCTTGGGAAAAAAAAATCCCCGGATTTACCTGGGCCCCAATTTTGGATAGGAAAAAACAATTTTTTGCCGAGATTTTACAAACCCAAAAAAAAAGTTCAAAAACAATTTTTCGGTTTTTTTTAAATATTAAACTCTATACCCCAAAAAAATTTTATTTTTCTTTTTTCTGAAATTATGGGTTATTTATTTCCTTTTCCTGAAAAAAACCCCTGTTTGGAAAAATAAAATTTTTTCTTTTTTTAAAAATTTTTAAAAATTTTTGTCCATTGAAACAAATTTAAATTAAAATTTTTTAAAAAGGGAAAGCCCTAAACCCCAAAATAAAAAGTTTTTCACCTAAAAAAAATTTTTTGGAAGCGGGTTTTAAAATTTGAAAATTTTTGAGGAAATTAAATTTTCAAAAAAAAATTTTTTTTTCCTTTAAACAAATTTAAAGGCCCTGAAAAAAACAAAAAGGGAGTCAAAAAGGGCGTTTACATTTTTTCAAAAATAAAGTTTCTTGGGTTTTGGCGGAAAAATTTTTTTAAAATTAAGTCAAAATTTTAAAATAATTTTACTCATTTTAAAGTTTTATCTTCTTTTCAAGCTATATCTTCAAAAGTTTTAGCAACCAATAACCAAGTAAATGTTATTTGCAAATTAAATTTTTAAACTGGTAGTTTTTAAGCCTATTTAATTTTTTAAAGCCTTTTCGGTAAAGTTAATTAGCACAATTATGTTTCATATTATATCGGAAGAAGAAATATTTTATATTAATTCCGTCATATAGCAAATTTAATTTTATTTCATGACTTTACTATCAGAAACTTAACATCAAACAAACTTTTGATAGATTAATATTTTCAATGTTACAGCAAATTACATTTAAATTCAAAAATTACATTAGATTCTTAGAAAAGAAAATTGGAAAACTGTTCTTTTCATTATATTTATTCAATTTTAACTGAGAAGTCTTAAAGTTGTTTCTCTCAAAAACTGCTTTTTCACCTTCTCATATTAAAATAATTGAATTCTTGTTGCTTTTCTCCTACTTTACCGCCATTTTCCTGCAATGAAATCCTTTTTTTTTAAATCTTGTTTGCTGTAATTGAAAAAAAATCTAGTAAGATATCCAAAAAAACACCTTCATGTTTTTTTCTTTGAGCCTTTCCAACACCTTAACTTTCATTTTAATTTAAGATGAATATTGTTCTTAAATGTAAGGAATAAACTACGATTAGAGACTTAAGAAAATTGTCAAAAATACGAGATTGAAAGAACATTCCAAGCTTTATCCTTAAAGTCTCCTTGACTGTACACAATTTATTTTTCTTTTCGTAGTAATAAGAATTTATTTTCATGTACTGTATTCAAAAGACATATGAAATAAACATTTCCGCAACAAAATATCATTTTGAAGCAAACAATAATTTAAAATTTTTAAACTTTTTCCAATTTATTGAAATACCTACAACTTGTACGAATTTTAACATTTTTGAACATTTTTTTAATATTCCCTGAAGTGGTTCTCACAATTATGAGCAGGGGATTACTAATACGAGAGTGATACTTTTAATTTTAGAATTTTTTCTCAGACTCTATAAAAAACAGTAAAAAACAGCTATATGTAACTTTATAGATTTCTACAAAATAACTGTGCATCTAAATCTTTATTTCATGCACAGAACTGTCAAACATATTATATTGAAAAACCGGAAAAAGTTTCAAAATTTTATAGTAAATATATATATCCGTATATATATATAAACCGCCTTAGGATTTTAAATACATGATCATCATTAAAAATAAGAAAGTGAGAAAAACAACTTAAAGTTTTTTAAGGGAACACAGTACGATCCAATTCACAAAAATCGGTCAAAAATCAAATATAATTTTGTTAGCCTAAATTATTCTTTATATACCTTCTATAACCTCACAAAATTTGAGAGCTCTAAACTTAAAAAATGCAGAATTATAACAGCTTTTACATTCGGTTTTATTCGCATCCCTATGGCACAAATCAAAACTTTAAAATTATTTATCTCAAAAAAATAAAATAACTAGTTTCTCTTCATTTAAAATTCTAAGGCTTTTTTTGTGCCTAACACTCTGATTTTTTTTACCTATTGCTAATAGTACATGTAACAAATTTGGTATGCATTTTTGAATCAAAGTAATGCTTACATTTTAAAAAATAATTGAACTAAGAATTTATACCTTTTTTAAGGAAGTTTCAATAAGCATTCATAAAAAAAAGGGTTTGTTCGAATATCAATCATTTTTAAAAAAACCCATACTAACTTTTTTTTAAAATATTTTGGGACATAAAAACCCAGATTTTCATGTGTGTACGTCAATTTGTTTAGGAGAAGTAACATTTTAAAATCACCACAAATTTTATATTTTTGCCTTAAAAAATTAAATGTATAGCTTTTTTATGAACTTCTGAGCACAAAATATGTTTTACATAGTGTACACACATAGGAGGCAAACAAAAAACATTTTTAAATCCTTAAATTAAAAATTTTTGCGTAAATCGTACCGTGTCCCCTCAAATCAGAAAAACAAATGAAAAAGAAGCAAAATATGGTATTCATTCTTATAAATATTAAAACTCAAGGTGTATTAACTATTTTTAAATAAATTAACCCATCATAAATTATCACATAATAAAATGTTAGCATGTACCATCCCCGTCGACAGTCGTACGAAAGTGCCTCTTGTCATATTAAGTGTCTTTTTGACTTAAGATACTTTAATTTTGAAATATATTGACAAATTATTGTTTACTGCTTCCCCGGATTTTTGATAAATCTTTTTTTGTTTTGGATTACTGTTCATTTTTCTCTTATTTGAACTCTATCGACGTTAATTTTAATGCGTAATATTTGGGTTTACCGCCCCCCTTATTTAACAAATAGGGGTTTAAATTTTTTGGGATATCATTAATGAGACATATCTTAGAATTTAAATTCACCCCAATAATTTCATCATTCAAAATTTCCTCGTTGAGATCAAATATTTTAAAATTGCAATTTATTTATCATTGCATCACCATAGAACTGAAGCATGCTTCTTCACGCGATAGAGTTTGGGTCCCAATTGAGTTTTTCCAAAAAGGGAAAAAAAAGACCCGACCATTTATGTTTTAAATTGTGTAGGGGGCCCCAAAAAGACCATCAAATAAATCAGTTTATTTTTAATGCAGTTTAAAAAATTAAAAATTACCACATTGTTCCAAGGAAATTTAAATTTTGCAATATTCTTTCCTGTAATTCGATTGAACTCACATCATTTCTTACAGGGGGCTTTGAATGTTACTGAACGATAAAAAAGGCGAAGAGGATAATAGTCTCAAAATTTCACTATAATTATTCACAATTGTAATCATTCAATGTACATAATAAGTACTATGTATCCGGTATAGTGGTTAGTGACCCTGACTTCAATGCCGTAGGGCCTGGATGTTTGTAAATGTATAGTGCCTGAGAGTCAAGACTAAATATTCGTCAAAAAAATCCTCTTGAAAAATTGGGGAAAGGGAAAAAAGATGAGAAGCCCCTGACCATCCTTCAGGGTATTTTATCAAAAGTAGGATTGAACAGAGTCAAATCGTTCTTTCACCTGTATGGTGATAAAAAAAAGTTTTTTAAAAAGCTTGCGGACAACGACAAGCGTAAAAACTAGCCCTTTGCCACTATGAATTTCTTGTGCCTCGATCTGACACCGTGAATCGGCACCAGAAACAACAAGAACCGGACCTTTTTAACTTACATCAGTGCTACTAAAACTTTCAACACTTACGACCAAATATTCAATCATACTTTCCATCACGACCCCTCCCCCTCCATACAATAACAATGTATTAAATTAAATAATACTATTCTTTGACGCAGACCCACAATACGAACTGAACCTCTTAAGTGCCACCATCGTATAAAAACGTCCCCCTTCACCCAAGTGCTTTTGCTCCAGAAGTACATATACGTCTTTCCAAATAGGATGTTTTCTGTAAACCATGATCTTTTAAATTATTATTTAAAAAACAATAAAATAATGGAAAATGTTCAGAAAATTTTATTTATTTCAGAAGATTTGTTTATTTATTCTTTTTCCCCCCCTTCCCCCATTTCTTCTTAATGCAAATTTTGTTAAACGATGGTATTGGAAAACTACCCGTTATTTTTAATCAGATTTAAGGGTTTAAATTAAAAACCCGCAAAAAATTAACAAAGATAAGTGTTCTTTTTTGCATAAAATTTTAAATACATGACAAGCCCATAGGCTGGTTCTTAACTTAGTATTGTTATAAATTAATTATAAAATATATCATGTAGTATACTGATACATAAATTTTTTTATATCAGTGTAAATGGGGATCTTTTTTTTGTGTCGGAAAAATAATTTGTTTTTTTTTACTTTTTAGTTAATTAATAATTTTTTTTTAAAAATTTTCTTATGTTTTTGACTTTTCAATATGCGTGCCCCCCGGGGTTTTCATCCCCGTAGGGCCCCCCACAGTTTTTTAGAAAAAACCGCCTTAGATAACTTATGTAAAAAATAACCTTTACTTAAAGAATAATGCTGTATTTCAGGGGGGTTGTACCGCCGTTTGGTTAAACAATGAATTTCTGGGCCCCCAAGCTACAGGGGCTCCAACATGTGTAGCTGCAGTCCCACTAACACAGGGGTCTCATATCTAAAAACTGACTCCGAAGGAATTTTGATACAGGGCTCGATCAGAGCTCGCTACGCCAGTGATTGTATGTCACAAAGTAATCCTGTCAAAACACATAAACTCTTAATACAGTGATATATTATACTATTCTTTTGAGTTCTAATTAATGAATAATAATTTATTTAAAATAATTGTCTTGATCAATAAGGAAAATAGAATATTCCAAGTAGAACTAACACTTCAGTTAATATTGATATATACACTAATATTGAGAGTTCCTCGTAATTGCACTAAATATACTTAAATTTTAAAAATACTAATTAAATTTATGAATGCACCGATTATTAATGTGTTGTATAAAGTATCATTAAAATATTCATCTGTGCCAGTAACAAAAACTGTGTTCCTGTATAGATTTATATAATCGCATTATTCTCGATATCGTTTCCATTAAACTTTTATAGTTACAGATGTAAACGAAATCCTATAAAATGGCTCAGACAAATCATCATTAATTAGGGACTTTCAACCGTCCACCACAAGCCGAAAATTTTTCTTTTTTTTGAATTTTTCCGGGGCCGGGAAACAAAGTATTAAGAAGGGGTATTGTCCTTGTTGGGGACTTCCTCTCCAAACTAATTAAATCGGTTCAACAAGGTAATTAATTCGCTACTATCCAATAATTGAACTGGAAGTTTCTGATGAGATCATAATTCTTCCCAAATTCCCCGTGTAGCTAAACTATAGTTATTTAATTGCAACACTTTGAAGCAACTCCCTTTCTCCTTTCTAAGGAGGTTCCTCAATAAGTAAATACTATTAAAACCTTTATATATATACAAAGAGCAAGAAATGTTTGTCACATATACATCATGAGGATGCTATAGTTTCAAAAATTGCAATTGCAATAATAATATAAATTGCAATAATGGGGATTTTAATTTAGAGTAATAACAAAGTTTTAGTGATGTTTGATCCACTCCTGAATAATTTAATTATTTTGAGCTCGTTCCTATTGCAATTCCTACTTATTCTTATACTCTCCCGTTAAAATTATAATACACAAGTGAGACAAACGACGACTATGCGTGAGTTAAATTGAATTAAAGCAGCGTTAATCAAACTTTGGATGTTGCGTACGTATTTGAAATGTCAAAAACAAAAGATAGTTTAAAAAATTATTAATTTACAGAACGTCAAAAAATAAAATACATTATGCTATAATTAAATATAAAGTACACATTTGCATTGACATAATACACTTATAAATGTGTCAGTCCTTCACAATGTATTTTATATAATTAATTTAATTATACTAAGTTAAGAACAAATTAAATAATAACCAGTAACCCCATGGATTTGACGGCTATAAAGTTTATACAAAAATCAACACTTATCTTGATAATTTGTACGGTTTATAATTAACTTTACCTTAAAATTTAGGGGTTTCCCCAATACCTTTTTTCACGTAAGGGGGTACCGATGGGGGGGGGATGAAAAGGAATAAATAAAATAAAAAACCCTTTTCTAAAATAAAAAAAATCCTTCGCAAAACCCTGACAAAATTCTTTTTTTGCATTCCAAAGCCTTCGGAATAATTTTATGGATAACAGTGCACAGAGAGGATCGTATTTAGGAAAGTCGTATATATGCGTCCGTTTAACCTTTGGTTTTGAAATTCATATATGCGGTGGCACTTAAGAGGTTAAAGTAGGATTGTAACTTTAGCGTCAAAGTATAGTATTTTTGAATTCAATACATTGTTATTGTATGGGGGGGTGATGAAAATTGTGATTGAACTTTGGGTCACAAATATTGAAAGTTTGAGAAGCACTAATTGAAAGACATTTATTCATTTGAAACTGAGATTTAAATGGACTTTTTATACAAACCTTAAAGCATTGCCCAAAATTTTGAAAGCTCTTTGGAAAAAGAACAGTGCAAAACAATTGAGTTTTATAGAAAAATTCGAATAACAATGACATAAAATTACATTTTCAATAAGTCAACTTTACCAGGTTAGAATTAAGAACCCTCTACTTTACAGGCAGATACTATAACCGAAAGCTTGCTATGTTTACTGTGGAGAAAACAAATTTAGCAAGAGTATCGTGAAACAATTTTTTGTTATTATCTAAACATACATTTACCATGCTTGAAAGATACCATATTATTGTTGCACTACAGCTATTGATGACAGATCTCACATATCTTACTCTAGTTTAAGCAATTACAGTAATAACTTAATTTTATGTGATTCTAATCAATCGTACTCTTACATTACATAAAATGATGATTTTAATCTTCAGTTCCAGTAAAGAACAACAACTCGCATCATACAAAGACTAATCTTTTGGGTTTATTTCATTATTATTAGCATCGCTCTTTGGAACTGCGCGTTGTAATTTTGGGATTCGGTTAAGTGACGAGGGGGATAACTTCGAACAGGCAATTAATTCTTCAAAATTCCATTTGTAGACAGCTGGGAGGAAAATAGGCGTCAAAATTCGAAAGAATAAGGAAAAGCAACCGCAAAAACCCAAAGTCTTTACTACTATTTAGTACCAAAATATGTACAAATGGCTTTGCATTACTGACTCTTTAAAAATAACGTAATATTAATAAACAACATGGGAGAAGCAAAAATTTTTCAGATACAGCAAAAAGGTTTAAAGAGTGTTATCGGGTTTTTTTTGCTCATAGTACAGCTAAAATTAATCAAGAGCATAAAATAAAATTGAACATTTTATGGAAAGTAAATATGTTTAAAAGAGGCCAGCACAGTAAAAATAGTAGCTTTAATAACATTAAGCCTTGGAAGATGGGTAGTTGTTTTATTACGTAATTAACATGCATTATTACAAACATTAATACCCCGTGCACAATTACCAAAAATATATAAGAAATAATCATAAACAAAAATTACAGATACATAAATTTAATGCGGTGGCTAGGCTTTAGTATTCCCCACTTACGTTGGGGGGCTTGTATCACAACACAGAAGGTTGTCGGTGCCAAAGTAAGTTAAGCTTAGATCTAAATCATCGCTTGAATACAGTATTTTGCTCACTTCCATCCATATTTGTTCTAAAATTGCATTATGTTCAATAAAATACGATTTACATTGTAAAAAAAAATCGAAATCTACTGTTGTGTAATTTGTGCTGTCAAACACTAAAATGAAGTTTAGAAAAAACATTTTTACAAACTTGTTCGAAAAAATAAATGTAGTTCCACCAAAAAGCGTTAAAAAAAAACGAATACAACCATAAAAAAATATATTTACAATAAAATGTGCTAATATTCCCCAAAAACCAGCTCTAAAAATTAATTTTCGCAAATTTGACTTGAAACGTTTGATGACGTCAAATCTTCATTTTGCTGAAAAATCGTTTAAAAATTGAATTTTAAAAAAATTCTAAGGCGAATTTGAAAAACCCTCTTCGAGGTGTGGTGTTCAGGATAATGACCTAAAGCTTTTACGTGCCAAGTTTCAGACTTCTGGGTTGCTTAGTTTGGCCGGTACAGCTGAAACACACAAACACACAAACTCTTTCTTTTATTAGTATACATAACTATATTTTGCAATACCTTTTAAACTTTCATTTTAATGTTAAGACATCTGAATACTACTTATTAGAATGTGAATATTCTGTTGCTTCTTATCCAGGGTTCCGCGCGAAACAATTTTAACTTGTTAGTACAGTATATTGTAAAACTAAATAGTTTTCAGATGGAAAATGCACCTTTGTACATTTATGAGAAAAAAACACCTATATATAATAAAGGAGAAGGAACAACTCATCGACATCTTAACAGATTTGATGCTAAAATCTATAATCTGAACAAGTACATCTCCTTGACTTTAGGTAGCAAATTCATGCAAAATACACAGGATTTCTCAGCTATAAACATATTAGTGCCATTCAGAAAAATATATTTCAGTGGAAAATGTTTCTCTTAAAGTGGAATGGCAACAAAAGCAAAATATAAAAACAAATTAAACGTAGAATTGGTAATGCTATCGCATATAATATTAACAAACCTAGATTTCGATAGTTTGTGTGGAAAAATTGTTAGAGCATATCTTAGTTACTAAGTATAATGTATAGGTAAGAAACACTTGGAACACAATTTAATATTATTAAAGTGTAAATTATATTTAAAGTGGATTAATATTTTTTAAATAACAAATGCAATACTGATTAATTGTCTTTACATAAAGTACCTATAACATGTTGATATACTTTAAATAATATTTTAAGATAGAAACAATGTGTGTGTGTATGAAATGGGTTCCACGAAAACGCATCCATGAGGAAACGGGTTCCATGAGTTAAAGTTTAGAGACCACTGTTCTACAACAAATCTCAAAAACATTTGGGGTTTGATCGAATTATGACTATTATGATCGAATTTATGACTATTTGATCGAATTTATGACTATTTATGATACTAATGAAGTCGATAATGACAAAAAGTTGAAGGTGAGAAATTCAGCTATTCACTCCTTCAGGACGGGGCAATTTTTTACGAGACGCTCGCAAGGGACGAGGTGAATGCGTAAGGATTTCCACATCAGGACGGGGCGTTAAGAAAAAAAGGCATAAATAACAAAATTTCAGTCCTTTAACGTCGTAATTTTTGGTACCACTTTAGATTACTAAGTAAGTTGTCTGTTACGTTAAAACTAGAATGTAATAACGTTTTTCCTTTAATTTATATGAAATTGTATTAAAAAAAATATCACTTACATTGGGAAATAAATTTTGTAAGCGCTATTCAATTTTTTCCAAAATTTTCATTGACGAAACATATTAATAAACTATCAAATTAATAAAAAAAATTATGACGAAGATTATTTACAAAACGAAATAGCAAAATTAAAATGAAGACTGAGTGTGGAAAATCTCGAAGCATGGAGAAACGCGACGTCCTACATTGTATGATTTGCAAGCATAAAATGTTTGTTACATTTTTTTATTATTATTATTATTTACACAAGGTTTGTGACTATACAATTTGGCTTTTTTCCTTCTTCTTGTTCATATTAAGGTTAGAAAAAAGCTTTCAAAACAATCAAATAATAATCTGAAGTCAAGATTTTTGAAATAAGAAAAGTACGCTAAATATATCCGAAAGCAACAAAAACTGTAACAGAACTGACGCTAAAACTCTAAAACACTCCACACTGTTAAGAAAAAAAAAAATAAAGCATTGAGAGAGTTATTAGAAACGCGAATGTTTTATATCAAGTAGAAATTTTAAGAGCTATTTGTTTACATTTCGATTACCCCCTCCCCCGACTCAGCTGATGTACAAAATATCAAATCCAGACAGAATATAAACAAACTGAAAGTCAGGTTACTCTAGCTACGTTCTATTTCAATATAATGGACATAGGGTGCCATTTAGTGGCACATTTGGACCACCCGGCCATGAGATGCGTCCGTGCAGAATGCATATTTGCATTGCCGGTCTCGAAGGGGTTAACAGCTGATTTAACTCGTTGCGGCTTAAAATTTGGTACAAGTACGGAACACTCTTTTCTTACTCATGATCCCGATATAGAACGCGCATTAAAATTACAACATAATCTTAAGCTGTCGGGTATTATGTAAGCAACTTAATAACCCAAAAAACAATCGTTAATAAGCAGACTTGGTATCAACAGAAGAAAAAGGCCCAAGGCCATTAATAATGAACGAAATTCTTTAATTGAATCAACACCAACAGTTGAGCTACACATATACTGACACTAGAATTTTTTATCCAGTTCATAATAAATGTGTACTTTTGTTACCAAGTATCGAAGATTAGTTGCTAGTAGTTTCATTCCTAAATCCAATTTGAATTTGTATGCGTTGTATGTAATTACAGATTGAATTTTCACTGTACACTAGTTAAATTTTTTTTATAGATATTTGACATGGATTTTATTATTACTTTTTTGCGTGGTTTTTTGGGAAAATATGAAGAGATTTTTCATTTTACACGATTTTTCAAACTTGAAGTACTTATCCCCTATTTTACCTTACGTCGCATGTATTTTTTTTCCGAGTTTTTTGGCATGGTTTTCCAAGGAACGTATCTACTGTGTAAAAAAAGAATTGAGTGTATCTTCTTCATTTAAATAATATTTTTGGACACTTTATTGATAATTTCTTTGCTTTTTAAGAGCCCTTTACTGTGTGTTTTTTTTTGGATACATTGAAATTACATACTGCATATAAGCTCACAATAAGCTTTATTTCGTTAAGATTAATGATATTTTTTGACAAAGCTTATTTTAGGTAATTTATATAACTTTAAGGATTTTCAGAAATTATTGGATAACATCTAAAGGGATTCATTATTCTCAGTTCTTAGCATAGAAAACTTTCACTTAAACTCTGATAATATCCATGATTATCAATTGCCTAATGATTAAAATATCAACTCCTTTTATACCAAACTCGCATAAATGAATCTAGATGAAGGTATATATTAAACGCAAATACATATATATTAGAGCTGTTTATTTAATTCTTTATCCTCTCTGGGAAACTCTGTCAGGCAAACAACAGTGACAGCTGCTTTGGTGAATAATATGAACAAAATTTTCGAATTACTTTATGCCACAATGCATCCAAAATATTCATAAAAATAATGGTCCATTCAATGGGAAGGAATGAAATATGTCGGTGAGTAAAATAAGTGAAACGGAAATTTATGCTTATCACTTCTTATGTCAATTCATCGTTCATGGGCAATTAAATTCTAGTTCATTCCTTAGTCTATCGCTGTATTTTCATGGGAATAAGAAAGATCTAAATCTACTATTTCTTTATGTGTGTTGAATAAAATTTGGTTCTAGTAGAATAACAAAGATAACAAAAGATTGGCATCTCAAAGATAATTTATTTTGTTAAGATCACTGAACACCCCGACTTGCTGTCACAAATAGTATACTTAAAGAAAAGAAAAATCATTTAATCTGATTCCGAGTTACAATGCTGCGAATGCTACTGTAAGTTTTAAGGTAAGAGTCCGATGAATAAAAAAACATTTACTTAACGAGGTTATAAGGCCGGATACTTGTAACCGGAGTAATTAACAAAAAAATTCAATGAAAAAAAGAATAGCGAGTAGGTTTTGTAAAACATAAGTGATTAAAATAAGTATAAGAAATAAATATATAAAAATACATCGTTAGAATAACCCAGTGGCTGAGTGGTAGTGTATCGCGCTTCCACGCAACAGGTCTGGGGTTCAAATACCGGGCTGGACAAGGTCGACTCAAACCTTTCACCTCTCCCGTGGGTCGATAAATGAGTACCAAGCTTGCTTGGGAACAGAACACTGGAGGTTTCGCGTACGACTGACCACTTGACCGAAACATCTGCACATGCACCCCAGCGCCTAAGGTCACGTATACTAAGATAGACACAGTAGGTCTTGGCTCTCATGAGCTGTTGCGCCACTGAGTTCTGTTTAGTTGTAACACAAAGTAAAAATTAATTGAAAAAGTTTATCTAAGTAACAAAAAATTAAAAGAAACTGTGTATTCAAATCAAAAAATACACATTTGAGATAGAAATCAGGCATATAAGCGAAAGAACAGGCATATATTTTTCTTTAAAAAAATATCAAATAATAATTCGAAAGCATGTATTAACTCTTTTAGAGGTACATTTTTTGTCTAAAGTGTTCCAAAAAAGAGAAAATTTTTTATTGCATATAACTAAACATGATATTTAACACAGAAACTTATAAATGTTTGCATTTTATAAATACGTTCTGCATACTATATATAGAATGTTTCATCTATCTTAAAAATCACATATTTAAGAAAATTTTTTTGTTTGCGACTGTTTTTAAAATGACGAGGATTTTGTGCGTGTGTGCATATAATATATATATATATATATATATATATCAAGTTTGAAAAGTTTAGCTTCAAAATTAAGTAAGTAATAAATAAAAATAGAGCGAACTCTTTACCATCGCGTAAGGATTTGTGGGTAAATAAGCCTATTTAAAGGTGGAACGACCGCTGACGAAGAACGCTTACTCGAAAAGGCTTAGATGTCCGAAGTGTTGTTAATGTTCTAATCGGTTGCGCGCCAAAGGGCCGCCATGTTGGATTTTATGTGATTGAAGCGAAATAAAGAAGTTTTTATAGAGTTGATGCCTTCCTCATTTTACCAGCAGTTCTGGGGTCTGTCATATATATATATATATATATATATTTTTCATAGTATTTTCTCATAGTATCTGTATATATATACAGATTGCTTTAAAGAATAAATATTAAAGACCAATTAATGGGTTTATGAGTGATGAGGGCTGAGGAAGGCTGAGTACATTTTGAATGGAAAAATAAATTCTGAAGTGCTTCGCACAAAAATGTATTCCGTACTTTCATTATTTAATCATGAGAAGATCTGCTTGGGGATGACTTAATCTACCAACAACACTTGGAATTTTTTTCACATATCTATGTTTCTAACTATACTTGATTTAGGAATAATAAAACTATATTATCCATTAGTCAGGCAGTTAATCAGATTTAATGCGTGGGGTTTATGGAGAACGCATGGGGAATAATTTAAGGATTTCAATCCCTAAAACAATAATAAGTTCATGGAAATAAAAAATCTTTTGGGAAACTATAAGCAAAGATGAAGCAAAAAATTAGAGCATAATATGTCAGATAGTACCTCGTTGTCTTATTAGTTGCGATGCAATTATGAAGGGGTTAAAATTAAAAACTCTGTAATCAAATCGAAAAATAAATATTTTAAAGTATTTTTTTTTCCCTTTAAGCACACCATATTTCTTCTTCAAATCAAAATGATCCCCTTTTGAAGTCACAACTCTTTGTCCAATCATTTACCGAGGATTTCATTATCTCCATGGCAACTTCAGTGCCTGCTTTTCTAAAAGAACGCTTAAGATTGTTCTAATTGGGATGCTGTTTTGGCACACCTTTGCCTCTATTGCTGACCACGATTTAGAGTCAAATAGATTTAAATACCGTAATTTGGAAGGCCAATTTCCGTGTTTTATGAAGTTCGGCACATTCTCTTTCAAAAATCTCTAGGTTGTCTTCACCTTATGTGAGCATGGACAGAGTCTTGTTGAAAGGCTCAATCATTTTTATTGACCAGGATTATATTCAAGACCTTCCTTATTGGTTCTACGATTGTATTCATTCATAAATGTTTCATTTTTTTTCACTCTTTTTTCAAAAAGGTATCTCTTAGAGACTTGGCAACACTACCAAATTAACGAGGTTGCCGGATGATACGCTCTCAAGATGAATTTCTTTTCTTTAGCTGTTTGGGCAATCCTTGCACATACATGTCCATTCAGGCGATTGAAGTATTCTTTAATGTCAAAAAATATTTCGTCAGTAAACAGAATTCGTCTACGGCCATTATGAGTGGACCACAGCAAAAGTGTCTTGGCTGTAAGGTACTTGTGGCACTTTAAGTCTTTTAATGTAAAGAGAATGTAAATTATTCTTGGACGCTCTCTTGGTCTAAAGTCTTTGTTTTCTGTGAGATCCACTGTTTTTTTGTTTGTTTTTTTATACGTTAAACATTTTAGAAAGAAGAGTCTTCTTCCGAAAAGGATTTTGATGAGTTCTCACCCTAACTGCTTTTACTAGAGCTGGTACTTTCAGCGATTACAAGCGACTGCATAAGATCAGCAATGCTGTTGGTCTCAGCAAGTCTCTTGTTAGTTTAATAAATGTATAACCTTTTGATGCCTAAATGTTTAAGAGTCTTAAGAGTCATTGATGTGTTCTTCATTTTTTGTGGGATCCACAGAAATATCTGCTGCACGCTTCCTTTCAAAGTGCCATAGCACTGACTAATTTGAGTACAACATGCGTGAAAGACAACGATTATCTCCAATGATAAAGTTAAAAAACTTTAACTGCATTTCAGTCATAGCAGTACTATCTAACGCTCTTTTGTATCAGAACTTACGACACGACTAAGTAATTATTATGGGACGATGTTATTGTCCCTTTAAATGCACCGACGTGTATCCGTCTCTTTCAACCGATACCATGTGTGACCTGGACTTATATATACGTCTTTCCAAAATGTGACTCTTTTCTTTACTTTACAATCAGTATAACCATTCCAAAAGCTTTGGAATGTAATAAAATGACCTTGATAGTATTTGCACACAAAGGATTTACTTATTTCAGAGAAGAATTTATTTATTTGCGCTTTTCCTTTACCCCCAATATACACCGCATACGAGTGCCTATGTAAGAAACGGTGGCACTGGGGAGCAAATCCTACAACTTTTAATCGAAAGTTAAAGGGTTAAAGCAGTGCTTCTCAAACTTTCAATATTTGTGACCCAATATTCAATCATAATTTTCATCATGCCACCCTCCCTACAATAACAATGTATTGAATTCAATAATGCTATCCTTTTACACTATGGCTAGAATATGACTTTGACCCTTAGTTCCACCTTCGTATATATACGTCTCTCTCAGCCAAAGCATTGACTGACCAAGACGTATATATTCTCTTTACAGTGGCGACCAAAGAGGGGGCCGGGGGCCGACCCCCCCGCCCTTTTTTTTCCCCAATCGATTATAATCCTAAGAATATAGTGCGAAAATTTGATTAAATTTTGGGTTAAAAGAAATTTTTAATTAATGTAATTATTTATTAAATAATTTTTTTTGTTCCCAAAACAAAAATCGGGTTTTTTAAAAAGGTGAACTTTACCCCGGGCCCCCTTAAAATTCCCTGGGGTCCCCCCTCTTTATAAAGGGTGATTTTTTCTGTGGACTGCTATTCAAAAATTACCGGGGTTTTGGGAATGCAATAAAAGGACTTTGACGGGGGAAAGGATTTATTATTCCACGGATTTGCGTATTGATTCCGTTTTTTCCCCCCCGCAAACATCACATACCGCATTTCTAAAACGATAATAAGGAAATCCTTTTTTAATGGAATGCCGTCAAAAGGGTTTTTTTTATAAACTCAAAATTACCCAATTTTTTGTAAAAATTTTTAAAAGACAACCCCGGGAATTACGGAATTATTAAACTTTTCAACTTAGTATTTTTAAAATTTAAATTTTTTAATAGGGCATTGATACATTTTTTAAGGTAATAATTTGTAAATGGTAATTAAATTATACGCAAATTTAAATTTTTTTTTTTTACCATTTGGGATTTTGTGTTTTTTTCCAAAAATTACAAATTTTTTAAAAAATTTTTGTTTTGACTTTTTAATAGTTCGCGTCCCTCGGGTTTATACGCTTTCCTTAAGGGGGGAGGCCCCACAGTTTTAGAAACGCGGGGGTTTAAAAAAGAAGGGAAAACTTTTACTTTTAAAATTTTCGCAATGTTATTCTTTTTAAATTGATTTGTTTTTATGTTATATTTTCAAACGCTTTATATTTATTCTGTTTTTAATTTTGATAAAATGCATTGTGTAAACCTGCGACAATATATTGATTTTTTTATGCTTATCTACTTTTAATATTAACAATTTTTTAATTTTTTCTTAAATTTTTTGCTTAGGTACTGGAAAAATTCTGGGTTTCGGAGGTGGAAGACTGACTGAATTTGGAGACTCAGTAGACTGTGTGTAGAAACAAAAAAAAAAGAGGTATTATGGAGGGAAAGTTTAAAAAGGAAAAAAGGGCCAAGGGGTCACCCAAAAATATTATTTTTGAATGTTATCTACAAAAATATAAAAATTTTTACCCCCTTTAAATAATAAAAAAACAATGATTTTTTTAGAATATAAATATTAATTCCAAGTCACTTTGTGTTTTATTTTTTATTATTCTCATGTTTTGAAGTGGAGTTGCTTTGCATCAATCTAGAGTGCAGTTATTTCATTTGGTTTAGTTAAATCAATGTTTTCAAACTGTGGGGCGCGCTCCCCTTGAGGGGCGTGACGACTCAACGAGGGGAGATCGGGCATATCGAAAAGTCGAAAACAAAAGATTATTTAAAAAAGAATTATTAATTTACTGAATCCATTCTGACATGATATATATATATATATATATATATTATATATGTATCTATGTATGTATAAAATACAAATTTACACTGATATATTATACTTATAAATGTATCAGAATGTCTTTTAGGTATTAATTTAACAACACTAAGTTAAAACAAGTTTAATAAATACTATTGATCCCATGGGACTCTGTCAAATATAAAATCACATACAAAAATTAACACTTATCTTGCTAATTTGTATAGTTTATAATATTAATCCCTTAATTACCGATTAAAGTTTTCGGGATTCGCTCCCTAATGCCACCGTTTTTCATGTAAGCGTGCGTATGTGATGTATTTGGGGATGTAAAGGAATAAATAAGTAAAACCTTCTCTGAAATAACTAAACCCTTCACAAACACTCTCAAAGTTCTTTTATTGCATTCCAAAACCCGCAGAATAATTTTATGGAAAGCAGTGCACAGAAAAGTTCTTACTTTGGAAAAATTGACGCTTTGGCTGACAGAGACGTTTATATACTCCGATGGCACTTAAGAGGTTAAAGTCGTATCGTAGTTTTATCATCAAAGTATAATATTATTGAATTCAATACATTTTTATTGTTTGAGGGGGGTGCGACTAAAATTATGATTGAATAATGGGTCGCGAATATTGAAACTTTGAGAAGCACTGAGTTAAATAGTTTAAAATTTTTCAAAAACAAATTATAAGAATAAGAAACAAAACTAAATGAGAAATTTAATTAAAAAAATAATACGTAATAGAGGAATAAACTGCAAAATAATTTTCAAAAGCAAAACAGGAAAAATATATGATTTTAGGTATGATTTAAGTATGATTTTAAGTATGATTTTAATAAATACGTTAGATAAAATTAAAACAATAATTTATGCTACGAATTAAGAGCCGTAAAACGACAAACTCTCAAAGAGGTAAGTTACGTGAATCTAACAAGTAATGTAAAAAAAAATTAAGTCAATTTCTACTAACAAACAACAAAGAAAATTTTTATTTTAGTTAATTTTTGTCAAATAATTACAATTAATATAAATATGTGTTTACATATGACAGAATCACAATATTAAGTGACAATTAATTTTTATTAATTATCATTAAAGTATCGTATTGTCATCCAAAACAATCGTGTATATAAAATTTCCGTTCAACTGAATGCTTTAAAACGTGAGAAAAAAAAATCTTTAATGTTTTGACCCGATTACGTCACTTGACCATGGTTCACAATTACGTGGTCCGTCGCCAAAAGTCCTCGTGTAGCTGAACAGTGCGACGTTAATATTCACTCACTTTGACCCGAGTCACTAAAAATGAATCCAACGTGACTATGTATTCGTACTTCTTTAAATAATTAGTTTCAGTCAATTAACTATAGTTAAATTGTCGTGTTGTCACCTAAAATAATCATGTATAGAAAATTTCAAGCTCAAATGAGTGCTTTAAAATGTGAGAAAAATCCTTTTCAAGTTTAGACACAAGTCACCAAAAGGGTCGCCAAAAATGATGCCAGCGTGGCTGTATCTGTAATTTCTTAAATAATTAGTTTTAATCTATTAATTTTAATTAATTATAATTAAATTACCGCATTGTTATCCAAAATAATCGTGTATATAAAATTTCAGCTCAACTAAGAGCTATAAAATGTATTTTGTTAACGATTGAAAATTTAAGCAAGGTAAATATAAAGAGAGAGTGACCTAATAGTAAGAATTGAATATAATAAATCAAGATAGGCCAAAAATACATACATTGAAATGAGTTATTTCATAAAAAATAAATTTTATTGTTATATATCCATAACATATGGATTCAGCAAGAAATCATGTAATTTTTAAAAATACTGAATCCAATCATAAATCTTGTTTACTGCTTTATGCTAAAAAGAAATACCTTTCTGCAGGGACTAAAATATGTTCCATAAAACCAATGGAGTGAAAAACTCATATATTTGTAGAACAATCTTTAAAATTCGTATATATTTTTAGCTTTCAATTCGCTTATGTCCTCAGGACAAAAGAAGATAATAAAATCCACGTATTTATACAATGGCGATCGAAATTCCTTTTGCCTTGCCCCGAAGCAATCCTTTAAGTTGCAAGAATCTGAATGCAACGGTTTTTGCTCCAACTTTTCTTACGTTTTTATAGGATATACATTCTCGAACATCCAATTTAAGTGCTATAATAAATCGTATACAAGCATTTTATATTATTTCCTATACTTTCGAAAAAGTACGAATGTAAGACTTTTATCGTTTTTTTTTCAGACAGAATTTTATTGAACAATTGATATTTTCTTAAATTCACGCTTGAATGGAGAATGAAATCAATAAATTTCACATTTATGAAAGATAAACTCGTAAAAATCTGATATTTGATGTATCTATCGGTTATGGGGTAAGTTTTACTTTGCAAATTCCTCCATCGAATCGTAGAGGTTTGAGTCATATTAATACAAAAATACTTATATGCCGAATGGTGGGAATTGCAACTATCAAATTCGAGCATGACTTAATGTATATGCGTGTTAAAAGGGACATTACCCAATGGGCTGAATTCATGACGGCACGTGATAAATGCAATCACGTGTTCTCCATTGAAATTCAAAGTTTACTAGATTTTACTTGTAAAATTTAGATAAAATTTTACATTTGGCTATTTGGTAAAAATGATAAAATATTAAAATTCTTAAGAACTTTTCCATATACATGTACTTTTAAATGAAGTGTATTTTATTTAACCCTCTGACTGGAGCATCCGTCTCACAGGCGGAGATTATTTGCTTTGATGTCTGTAAGTAATGCTGTAGTGTGACTTTAGGGAGGGGGGGGGGCTACCTTGACATCTTCAGTTGGAATCTACCCAGTGAGAGGATCACGTGGTGGTACTTGTCGTTGTTTTTCAACTCACGATATGTGCGATTTTTCTCATCCATCAAAGTATATCGTACGGATATTCCTAAGTATTTTTAATTATTTTCACATGAATATAAATAATTTCTAATCAGTTTTTTTGTAAAAATACTATTCACAATTCTTGTAATAAAAATATATTAATGTGGTGACCCGCCGCTATTTCCAAGCCACACCACTAACTCTACTCCTCATGCCTACGAATATGCTCAGTGTTGGGAGCCTGCCAGTCGTTAGACGCTCGACAATGCGGAACGAGAAACGACGCCATATTGGTAAAGACGAGTGGCAAAGACGATGAAGCCTCGTGTTTGTTATAAGACGTTGAAAGACATTAAAGGCGAGAAACCTTATAATGGTCCGTATGTAAATAGTATGTAAATAATTACGAACAATTAAAATATAATTAATCACAAATGTATTGCCATCACTGATCAGCCCACCCACTACATTAATATAGTGTGCCTCAGACTTAAATATTAAAAATTCTACTCAATTTCATGAGTGATAAGGACATTTAAAACAGTCCTTAAGGTAATAAAATTCAAAAAAAATTACGTATCCGTCAGTAAGACGGATGTTTCTAAGAGCGGCAAAAAAAATCATGTTCCGGCCAGAGAGTTACGTGCGTATATTATTAGTGTTTATAAATATATACATTTTAAGAGAATCAGCAAACAGTAAAAGTTGGCAACAGCAAGACGCAATAGCTGATTAGCTAGAACCACATGATTAAATTTATCCTCTGACTGTGACGTCATATGAATTTGTAAACAAAAGACTGGAAGCAAGTGTTTTCAGTTACTATGTGAATATGACCACATAAATTTAACAAATTGCTTTTGGGTAACATAACAGTCCCTTTGTCCCTAGAATTAATTTCTACATTATTAAGATTGTGAATTTAAGTGTATGACCTGTGTTATTAGTTCTGGAACAAGGGGGTGGGATCGAGACTTTTATGGGAATATAAATCGAACCTTGTTCTCATAAAATTTTTTAAGAGGATCTGTAGATTTTAACTAATTTATTTCGAATTTTCCAAGCAAAAATCATACACTGAATTATACGGCTATCAGATTTGAATCCTGTACTACATACGAATTACATCCTTCAATAAAGCAGCATAAGTTGTCTAAGTTCAACAAGCCAATCATTCCATATTATTTCCTTACTCCGAGATTATGACAATATATATAGCCAATGCAAACAGAAAAAAAATTATTCCCAGATGCTTGAATGCGGCGTTTTTTCAAGTACTACACAGAAAAAGTGCAAACTAAGCTACGTGATGTTAAATATATCTACATACATAAATACCTAACAAAAATATTGAAATACACAAGCACTTGCAATTTATTCTTAATAATTTAGTTTATAATGAAATAGTCTTTAAGAATACAAAACTAAAAAACAATCGCATTTTTTGAAATACATGTTTCAGTTAGAAAAATATTAGCAAAATTGTCTACTCGTTTAAAACGCTTAAAATGCACTATTTTTTTTTCAAGTTATTCTATTTTTGAGTCTTTAAATAAGGTATAAGTAATAATGTATCCAAGCTTTTATTGTAGTTATTATTTTCAAAATATTTTTTTTTAGTATCAAAGAGCTTATGCGACTCAAATATAGTTTAAAACTGCAATACTTCCCAATGATTTATTCCATCTTAAAGAAATTCTACTATGGAAAAATAAATAAATATGAAAATTCTATATTATATTTCTAAAATTTGTTTAAAAATTTTCCAATCAAAGTATTGCTGGAAGAATTTTTCTGAAAAAAGAAAAGAAAAAAGGAAAATTACAGGCAAAAATGTATGAACTCATTTTTACCTGTGCTAATTGTTCAAGTAAAGATTTCATGCGCAGTGTTATTAAGTTTAAGCTTGAGTATGAGCTAAAATTTAGTATAATTTTAAAATAAAAAAAAACATTTAAATATACATTTAAAGGGACGAAAGTTTTAACATCTAAAGGAATTATGAATGTTTTCCCGAAATAATAGTTAACATATGATACAAACATTTGTTAAGAGGTTATTTAGAATAAAAGTAATTTCTGAAAAATGGAGCAAAAAATTTAAGATTTAAAAAATTTTCAACTCAATAAAGGTGGCTATAAAAATAACGGAATAAATGAAAATTATAAAGATATGAAATAATTGATGAAAATCCTATTAATGAATATAACGTCCTTTAATGCACCTAGAAAGGGAATTTACATTTTCCGGGAATGGGGGTTTGAGAATAAATTTCCCAACCCTTGTGTGTGTGTGTGTGCTAATCAAAAGAAAGCCATATTACAGAAAATCGTTCGTACTTTATGGAAGCGATTTTGATAGTTAATTTTTATCGATAAATGTCTTATTTTTTAATGGCGATTTGCTTCTATCTGATACCTATGATTCTTCACAATAGCTCTAGCTCAGGGATGGCGAACCAGTGGCCTCTCTTTGTGGTCCACTTGCCCCTGATACACCTGATCTTTTAATAACCCTATAATACTTGTTCTTTTTGTTTTTACTTTCCCCCAAAAAGAACTAGGAAGGATCTACCAGTGATTTTTTTATGGGTCTCATTTTATAGATTTATTGGACAATCCTTTTGCCTCTAACTTATTTCCCCGATTTTCCCCTATTGTGACTTTTTAATCGTTGATGTACTTTTTCCATAGTACGAGTTTCCTGGACTTGATCTTATACATTTGGGATACCTGTTCCTAATTTTTGACCTCGTCACATTTCCCATGACGATATATTCTTATTTGATCTACTTAACTGTTAATCTTTTTCCCCGATTTCCAAATTTCAATTTATTTAATTTTAACTTCTAAGACTCTATAAGATCCCCAAATTTTTTTTTAAATTTTTCCAAAACTTTGTTAGTGCTGAACTTACAGGGTGTGTTTCTAATAAGACCCAATCATTTACCTTTTTTCTTATGTTTTTCTAGTCTATTATAATATTTTTCCCCCCTTTCCTGAATTTTCTTTCTTAGTCTAGCTTTTAAAAATTTTTCTATATCTTGAATTTTGAATTTTGAACTTTCCGATATCATAACTAGTTTTTGAAATGGTGTAATCAATTTTCGACCTAAAAAAATTCAGCCGGTTTTTTTCCCGTTGTTTCATTCACCGCCGTACGAATAGCGTAGCAAACTCACGTAAGAATTGATCCCAAGTATCGTGTTGATCATTAACATAATTTGCAATCATTTGCACTATATCTCGATTAACTCTTCAGTCCGATTTGTTTGTGGTCGATATGCAACAGTCTTCACATGCCTTATGCCTAATCTTTCACTTAGTGCTCAAAAAATTTCGGATATAAATTGGGGACCATTATCACTTATTAATTTTATTGGAGCCCATAACGCGATATAAAGTTATCAAAAAAATATCCGCTATTATAGAGATGAGGCCTTTTAGAGGTAATTTCAGCCATTTGTGAAATGATCGGTTATTACTAAAATATAGGGGTTACGTCTTATTCTCGATATAGGATACGGGCCTAATAAATCTAACGTCACTATCTCATTCGGATAATTGATATAATTGATTTAATCGACCAGCTGGTAACGCGTTTTTATAGTTATTAACTTGGCACATATGGCATGCAGAGACATATTGATCAATGAATTTTCTGCTGTACGGGAAATAACAAACGTCCGAATTTGCGATACGTTTTAAATCTGCCTAAGTGTCCAGCAAATTGGCTTGTCATGAAATTCTCCATTATTTCATTCCTTAAAGATTTTGGAATGTATACACGCATTTCACCTAATGACGTTGCGTGTTTCGCATAAAATAACAATCCTTCAATTAAACGGAAATCGTGGGACCAATTCTCACATATCGTTGCATTAACCGAATTATCTTCCGGGTTTCTAAATATCTATAGATATGACCTAATTCTGGGTCATTTTTCTGTTCTGTTATTAATTGTTCCCGCGAAGTAAGTACCAAATCCTTGATTATGGCACAATTAATTTTATCTCCAATTATACTTTTCACATGCTTTTTCGGTAAAACTTTAGCCACCATATTTAACTTCATTTTTGACCCATTAACGTGTAAATTCCCTTTATTTACCTTATTATCTTCAACCAGCGAATTTTGAATTTTCAACGCTTTCTGATCAAAATCTAATACGATCTTTGACCCTCTTATAAAATCAATACCGAGAATACATGGGTATTCTAAATTCGTCAACACATGAAATGACCAATTTCTTTCGAATTGTCTGATGCGAATATTCAATTCTACGATCCCCATGTTTTGGCATTTCGCACCCTGTGCTGTTATTACCTGGGCTCACGATTTTTTAATTTGCTTATAGAAAAAATATTTTCCATATACTTCTTCCGATATAAATGATTTATCTGCTCCGGTGTCCCATAGCGCTTTCAAAAATGTGTTATTTAATAAAATAGGAACGTGGGGAAGTTCTACGGGTGATATACATATCGGAGAAAGCCTAATTGTCTCTCTTGTCGACACCCCTTGAGATTGATCTTTAACCTTTACAATATTTAATCGTCCCCTTTGCGTCCTATCGCCTCGATTGAAATTTTCACTCGAACCCCTATTTCTACGGTCCCTCTATTAAAATTATCATTTCGCCTTTCGAAATGAGTAACCTCTGTTGTTGAATTTTTGATCATTATTCTGAAATCTATTCCTCTCGAACCTCTATTACTTTGACGGCTATTCCGTAAAAATAATTTCTATTGTTATTTGGTCTACGACCCTACCAGAATTCCTCCAGTTTCAAACCATAGATCAAAATTAGGCATCCTATGCGCATTTTGACCTCGTCTTTCTATATTATCGTTCTGAGAACCCTTTTAATTTGCAAGAATATTCCTTCGAATTTAGCTAAGATTTCCAAAAGTTGTACCGTGTTTTGTGGATTGCGCACCTCCACATAATCTTGGATCTTGGTTGAGTCGAACCAAAATATGATCCACCAACTCTGCTTGGGACATTCCTAATTCTAAACTTCTTTCGATTTTAAAAAGTTGTAAACGAAATCAGTAGGTTCCTGATTTCTTCCTGCTGGGACGCGTAGAATTGGGGATTGTAGTTCTTTCTTATTTTGACCGGGGGAAAAGCTTCGCTAATTCAGTTGAGCTGCGCAAAATCCGTGGCTGTATTTTGCACTCAACACCGATCCAAATATCGAATACCAATCTTGACCCTTTTTTTCCCCCTGAGATGACTTTTTAAGTAAGCACATGAAAAATTTGGGTTTTTCAAGTAACTGTATGTTATTCTCTATAGATTCGATAAACTCTGCAATTTTCCTCTGACCCCTGAAAAGTACATTTCAGGTAGTACATTGATCCACCTGCATTACCTAACCCAGAATTATACAGTTCGTGCATTGCGACATAGCCATCCTGTGATGACTATGTCGTTCCGATCCGCGTAAGCTAGAGGTGTGGGATTATCAAAATGATGAGAATGTTGGTTCTTAATACAAATTTTATTAAGAATAACTTATATTACTTAATTCTAATTGACAACCTTTAATTAAAGTGAGAGTTAACACCCAATTTAAAAACCCTTTTATATTTAAGTCAGATCACGCAACTAGACCCTTTTATCTTAATTATAATAAATAAACCGATTCATCTAACTACCTATACCAAATATTACCTTTTGCAGATCTCCTTCCTTCAACGATTCAGAAATATCTATAAATTCACTTTATATACGACGATTCCAACTTTTTTTTATTTTGGGACTTCTATTCCTTCCAAAGCTTCGGACAGCTAACTCTTGATCTGAAAGATTCCCACCTAAGCTATCTCTAAACTTCCCGCCCTACTTATCATCAAAGCTTCTATCCTTTTAAAGTATATCTCATTTACATATTATCTTCGTTTATCTTCTTGGTATTGGGTTGGAAAGGTTTTGCCATTAATCGTGGCCGTCAAAGAACATAGGAGTTATGTTAGCAGAAGGACGCGAGAGACGTCACACTATTACCTGTGCAAACATTTCTTATAGAAAAAATGGCACGTTGATCGAAAAAAGGTCCTTCAACCCCGCTCTAGCTCAAATTTTCCCTAAAGTAATACTTAATTTTAATACTGCTTAATTTCTTAAAACTTTCTTAATACTGTTATGCCAACTTTACTCCATTCATCTTGAACCGTTTTCAAAAGTTCGTTGTTCTTATGTTGTTTTCCTAAGGCTCGTTTTAATGAACCGAAAGCATTGGTCGTTAAGGTGATTTTATAGGTGTTTCATCAAATGCAAAACATTTAATTCCTATCTCTGATTCTTTCTTTGCTAAATAAGTGGCAGTTGACATAGACGAGTGACTACAGGCACCTCAGTGTCCAAGGTCATGAAAACTGAGACGGGCACAGATGGTGTTTGCTCTCTATAGGCTGTTGGGCCACCGAGTTTTGTTTTAGTTACCTTTAAATATTTGCCGGAAATACATCACGGAGTTTACACAGTGTGTGCGAAAACTGGTCTTATAAATAATACTCGACTGAAATTTTTAAAAGAAGTATATTATCATTTATACATCATAAGTCAGCGTTTCTCAAACTGTTGGGCGCGTCCCCCTTGAGGGGCGTGATAACTTTACGAGGCTGGTGTGAACATATTGAAAAGTCAAAAACAAGATTATTTAAGAAAATCATTAATTTATGGAAAGTAAACAAAATACATTCTGACATAATAAAAAATAAAATAAACATTAACATTGATATAAAACACTTAAAATTGTATCAGTACAGCACACAATGTATTTGTGGTAATTAATTTGTTGTTGCTGTTGCTCGTGCCACCTGACAGGCATAGTCAGATCGAGGCCCACGAAATTCATCATGGCAAGGGGCTAGAAGTACGCCTGTCGTTGATCTTGGCCTTGGGGCACCTACAGGTTGACAGTACCACTAGCTCGGCGAAATTCCCGAAGGCACGTTAGAGGGCATTCACCTATCTACCCCTCTACATTTTAGGGATAGAACTGAATGGGAGGGAAATATTCTTCAGTCCCCTGCACTCGTGATTCAGCCCACAAGTTTTTCGGACCCACTGATTTAACGAGCACGTAATCTGTGTGTACTCGGATGGTGTTTGGTGGCATTAGGCATCGAACCCAGGCCTTCTGGTCTGGAGTCCGGTGCTCTAACCACTAGGCTACCCACAGCCTTATTAATTAATTTAATAATACTAAGTAAAGAGCAAGTTTAAAAATTAACAGTGACCCCATGGGCTTGGCACATGAAAATTATATTCAAAAATTAATATTTATCTTGATAAACGGTTTATAATTAATCCCTTAACTTAAAAGGTACACAAATTACTCCCCAATACCACTGTTTTCCACGTAGGTGCCTGTATGTGATGTATTGGTGGGGGAGGGGGAGAGAAAAAGAATAAATAAGCAAATACTTTGAAATAAGTAAATCCTTCATAAACACTGTCAAGGCACTTTTATTGCATTCCAAAGACTTCGGAATAATTTTATGGATAGAAGTGCATAGGAAAAAATCGTACATCGGAAAGACATACATACACGTCTGGGGCAATTATCGTTTTGGTTAAGCGCAACATTTATATACGTCGGTGGCACTTAAGAGGCTGTAGTCGTGTCGTAGATTTAGCGTCAAAGTACAGTGTCATTGAATTCAATACATTGTTATTGTATAGAGGGGAGGGGGGACGATGGAAATTATATATATATATGATTGAATACTGGGCCGCAAATACTGAAAGTTTGAGAAGCACTGTTATAAGTTAAATTCAGTAGATTTTACATGCTTGTAAATTTTTTCTAATGCAGTTTCAATGAAACTTTTTTTTCCAAATTAAAAAGATTGTTGTTTAAATTTATGAGCCATTTTAAGTTTTTGAAAAATTAGTTCTCTCTCTTCTCTCTCTCATTTAGTTCTCAATTTAATTAGTTGAAGAAAAAAAATACACCCACATTTTAAGATTCACTTCAATTCTAAATATATGTGTAGTCTAAACTAAATTTTTCTATTGCTTATTACGAATTTTTATTACTTTGTTGATTGATTAATTCTTATTCCAATGTAAGAAGTTTTACTGTAAAGTTAACCGAAGAGATACTTAAGATTTTAATACTCCACAGCATACCCCCTATGAAAGAAACGCCTCTTTAGTTTACGAACCAATAATAAATTTTATTAATTCTACTTAAGACAGAAAGTTACTTTCAAAATGAGTCAATTAAGAAACTGAATTAAATATATTTTTCACACATATTGGGAAAATGATTAAAATAATTCTTTTGATACACACACACACAGATCATTATCATTAAAAAAAATCACTTCACATTCTATTAAGTTGGATCATTATTCTCAATGCAATCACTTTAATCAAGGTATGTACTTATAAACCTGACAAAAACAGAACTGAAAAATTAAATAATTAATAGCTTTCAATATATTCTAAGAGCTAATAGTGATTAAAATATTTTCTAAATGTCAGTTTGCTTGAAGATTTTTGACTTTTTTGTCTTCTTACACATTAGTATGAATTTTTGAAAATATATATTTTATATGTGTTTTACTAAAATTACTATTACACGAAAAATGTACATTTCTATTATATATATTTCTATTATTATATTTCTATCTAGCTATATATTTCTATTTATTCGCATATTTCACAGCACAGAAAACTGACAAATACACGATAAAAAATAAATATCGGGTTTCATGTTTACTTTCAAAACACCCTAGTATGCACTATTCCCGGGATTGGAATGAGTCAAGCTGAAAGAATCTCTGTCAGTCCACTAGGGGTCACTATTGGCTCCTTTAAACAAGCAATAATTTTAATTTCAGCACAAGACTAATAAAAAAAACCGTAGTGAACAAATGCTGAATTCATTAAAGTCACTTCTCGAATTGTGTTAGGTACGTTTTTAGTGGTGCTGGGTGCATTCCTCTGGAGTTCTGGGTGCATTCTGTCCGTCCACTAGGGGTCACTGTTGGCTCCTTTAAACAAGTAATAACTTTAATTTCAGTACAACAAGACCAATAAAAGCCGACAGTGAACAGAGACTGAATTCATTGAAGTCACAGCTCGAACTCTCTCAGGACGGGTTTTTCAGTGGTACTAGGTGCATTCCTTCTGGAGTCTCACAGACATGTGTAATTGTTTTCAGCGATGAGTTCTGATTCCTATTCAGGTACGATGACAAGGAAAGGCATGACTAAATCTGAGGTGGGAGGATTCTCTCCTGGCAGTCTTCCATTATACAGTCCCAAAACAAGGAATTATAATATGGTGTGCCAGTTTCTTTTGACAGTCGTTCCCGTTTGGTTGTTATCCACGACGCCCGTATGGTGGTTTTCGGTTAATGTTAAAGAATAGGACCCGAATTTGGAACATTTTTTTAAGATATAAAAGAAATGAAAAATTAATATGATATTTTGGCTCCAGAGATATATCCTTTAGAGAGAAGCATTTTTTATCATACTTCCCACTTTTAACCGAGTTGATTCATTTTTTCTTTTACAAAATGTGTTTCGCACTTTTTATCCTATACCGTAATGTTAAATGGGCTTTGCCTTCACGTATTAAAACAAAAAAGAAAGTATTCATAGAATATTTTGACATTTTTAACCCGCGGTCACTCGCGCCTGTTTTTGCTACCGTCGTTACTCTCGGGGTGTAGAGAACACCCCAAACTTTTAACACGTGTATTTAATATACATATATATAAATACATATTTATAAAGTACAAGATGTTTTTTGTATTATTCAAATAAAATTATTAAATTTATTGCATACAAATGAGACTAACATTAATTTAAACTAAAACACACGAAATTTTTCATTTTTAATTCACATAATTTTATATTTTTCATAAACCAGTATATAAAAGATATACCAGTAATCAATATATTTTATAATTAATGAGATAATGATTAAAAAAAGTAAAAAAATAATTTTTTTAACCCTTTTTTCCAAACATTCGGGGAGAGACTGTATACATATGCCCCAATTTCTCCGGGAATTCTCAGCCCCCCGGATAAATTTTTTAAGGTCTTAACTTTCCCCCCCCCGTTCGGAGAAAGGGGGGATTGAATCCAGGCATAAAAGTTCAATGACCTAAAATGTGCGCTAAAAAAATCGGGTTCTGGCTTTCCCTTTTTTAGAATCCTGGGAAAATTTTTTCTTTTTTTGCTGGGGTGTACAGAACCCCCCGGGCGGCAGGGGATCGGGGGTTAAAAACATTTTGCATTTTTAACCAGGGTACTATTTTAAATATTGCAAATTTCCACGGAAAGGGTCATTTTCCTGTCTGAAAATGGGGCTTGCGTTTATTTTAAATCTTTTATTTTTAAAACCGGAGGAGTGAATATTAACATCACACTCCCTTTTTTTACCCCGGGGGGTTTTTGGGGGGCCCCCGGACCACGAAATTTTTGAACCATGTTCGGACGGGGCGACACCCTAGTGGGCACCCCTCCCCTAATTTACCCCATCTCACCAACGGGGGGGGTTTAAGCTCTCAACAAATTTCGTGCATCGCCTGCCCTGGCGGGTTTTTGGTGGTGCTGGGCTCGAACTAAATTACGGGGGGCCATAATCCGATACCTTGACCACTGGGGGCTACCGCACCCCCGTATTTTCCTACCGAAGACACCCTTTTAAAACCCGGCTTTTTACGTCGAGGAGTTTGGGGATTTGTCCCATCGTTCGCTGACCCCGGGGCCCTTACATTTCGAGAGGATAATGACTAGTCGTAAATTGACCCCCTTTTCTATTGTTTTTTTCTTCGTGTTTCTACGAAAATTTCCCCCTGACTGAAAAGAGTTCTCCTCCCAATCAAACATAATTAGGATCTGATCCCCGAAATACCCTAGCACTGCCCCTATATAAGTCACCTCTGTTTTAAATGTATGGCACTTTTCCCCGTGGGAAAAAGATCCGCTAGTTTTACTATTCTATGTCAAAAGGGGATTGTAACGGGGTTTAAAAGTGTGTTCACATCCCCAATCCTTTTTGGGAATTTTTTGGAGGCCAAAAGGGGGAGTTATTTCACAGCCAATTTTTCTAAAGAAGAAACCTGATATTCAGATTTTTTAAAAGTAGATATATAGAAAAGGGGCTGAGATGCTAAACGCCAAGTGGGATGGTAAAATTAAATTTTGAAGCGTAATTATAGAACGGGCTTTTGGCGATTTAAAGGGGGAAATTTGGGAAGATTAAGATTCATGGGATAACTTTGTTTAAAAAGGTAAGGGGTTAGAAACCAGGCGCTTTTACGGGGGAATTTAGGGATAAATTTTTATCACCCTGATTGCCTTCCTATTGTAAGACTTGTTTTGTTCAATATATTTAGAAAAAAATAAATTGGATTTATTATGGCCAATTTGGATAATCATTTCTTACCTCCCACAAATCTAGGTCATAGATGAAGAGATGGTACCCCAGGAGGTGGGTATCACAAGATAACATCTTGAAAAAACTCATAAGTAAAGAAAAAATGAATTATTTTCTTTTTTTTTTTTTTTGAAGCTTTATTTCCCGGGAAAAAGTGCTTTTGGGGCCCCACGACACTATTATTTTTCGTTTTCAGTACATATGCCCCAAATTTCAAATTAATGTTAGCCTTTAAACCCTACTTTTAGTTTACTCCCCCCCTTTTAATATATCGTGTTCAAATTTTTTAATCATTAATAAAATACCTTGACCTTTTTTCATACAAGTTCAAATTTTTTTTTTAAATTTGGGTAGTAAATTTTACACATTTTGACATCCATTTTGGTTTTATTTACATTTTTTTCAAATAAACCTTAAAAATTAAAAAACGAATAGATATTGTGATATAGCCATCTGTCGATAGCTATGCCCGGGGTTCCGCGTAAGTTTGAGGTGTGGTATTATCGGGAAGGGGGTGAGAATTCCCATAATTTTAATATGACTTTTATTAAAATTTAACTAAATTTCTTATATAACGAACAAACTTTTTAAGTGGGGAATAAACCAAAGTACGCCGATTTACTTAAGTCGGATCGCGCAATTAGATCATTTTCAATATATATTATATCTGCCTAATCTCGATTCAATAATATACTAGCGTTCAGAATACAATCTTCCTACCTTAGAGGAATAATCAACGATCCCAAACCACTTCCCGATATTTTAGGGTAGACGCGGTGCAATAAATGCACTTTTTACAACGGGGGTGATCTCCGTGATTCCCGGTTTGCCGTCTAAACACACTTCCAACTGTTCCCACACTAAGCTTTCTCTTTAAAATTGCCATTGATTCTCACTAAACTTTTTATCCTTTTAAAAGGGTTTTCTTATTTGCATTTTTGCTTCTTTTTTACTTCTTGGTTTGGGTTTTAAAAAATTTTGCCATTTTAAACGTGGCCGTCAAAGAACGTAAGAGGTTATGTTAGAAAAAAGAACCCAGAGATGTCCCCACAGTAACAAACAAAAAAAAATAGTCTAACAACATTTATAGAAAGGAAAATGAAAAACTGCAAGGGAAAATTGCTTTTTTTTTGTCATTTAATATTGTGATTAAAATCATACGTATATACATATTTAAATTAATTGTTTAAATATTTAATGAAATGTAACAAAAATAAAAAAATTTTTTTTTGTTGACCTGTGTTTTGATTGACTTAATTTTATATATATATATATTACGGGTTTAAAAACTCCCTTTTATTGAGAGGAAAAAAAATTTCAAGTAGTTCCCTTCAAAAAATTAAATAGTTGCCATGGGAAAACCAAAAATCCAGGTAAAATTTTTTGAAACTTTTTTAAAAATTTAACCATGTATTTAATTTTTCCTTCCAAAGGGGCCCAAAAAAAAATTAACTTTTTTAAAGACCAATTTTTTTTTTAGCAAAAAGGGAAAGGGGAAATTAATCAGTGAAAAAAAAAGGGTTTTTCATTTTCAGAATTAAAAAATGGATTCCCGCTTTTATCATTTAGAATAACGGGGAAAACCGAAATTCGTTCTGTAAACTGAAAAGGGGGTCCACGTCAACCAGCTCATTAGTGGCGTTGGGGTTTGCAATTAATGCAGTCGTTAACCCTTTTTTTAAATGACGATAATGTCGGGGTCCCTTTTCATTTTAATACCCACTTCTAAAAATTCGAAAGGTCATATAGATGTTTTGATTATAATTTTGTTTTCTTTTGTTTATTATTTTTTTTAAAAAATCATGTGCTTATTAATATTTCTAAAAAACTTTAAAATCATTTGCAGCGAAACTTTAGTAATTTTAAAAAATCTTTCTAATAATACTGCTTTGAAACATTGGGTCAGACTAACAAATTTAAAAAAAACCTTATTTTTTTTGGTACATTAAAAAATTTTGAGGGCTTCGTAATAATTTTTTAAAAAAAAACAAATTTTTTTTTTCAAAAAATTTGCCCTATATTATATTTTGTTCTCAATAAGTTTTTTAAATAATATACGTGTTTTATATACCCCAAAATAACATAAAAAAAAACAAATTTTAAGGAATTATAAAAATAGTTGTTTTTATTCTTTCTAAAAATTTTTTTTTTAAAAACGTTTGGATTAAATTTTCCCTTAACATTTGCATGGGGGAAATTTTATAACATTTAACAATCTTTTTAATCTTTTCATTTTTTCGTAAATGTTTAAAAAACGGAATGACACTATTTTACAAAGAAAGGGCCCTTAATTTACTGAAACATGTTTTTTCCCCATTTGCTTTGATCAGTTCAAATATCCTATTTTCCACCGAATCATACAGTGATTCGATTTCAGTTTGATCCAAACGTAATCAAGCTCAATAATGGATCCCTATTGCTTTCTTTTTCCGTATATTCATCTAACAAACATAGCTTAGATATATTTTACAGATTTATTGCAGGTTATTTGGCTGGCCATAACAAAACTCGAACATTTTTTTAAAGGAAACAATTACTGTGGAAATAGATACATCGTCTTGTAAGAATATCCAATCCTATTTCACCTAATTGTGACGCATAATGATTAAGCTTCATACTAGTCTTGATTTTTCTGTCTGCCAGAGTGCTTCTCAAACTTTCAACATTTGCGACCTAATATTCAATCAGAATTTCCATCGCCCTCCTCCTCCAAACAATTAGAATGTATTGAAATCAATTATACTATACTTTGACGCTAAGGCTACTATACAACTTTAACCACTTAAGTGCCACCGGCGTTTATAAACGTCTCTCTCAGCCAAAGCGTTATTTGCCACGGACGTATATGTACGTCTTTCTGAAGTACGATATTTTCTAGGCACTGCTACCCATAAAATTATTTCGAAGGCTCTGGAATGCAATTAAATGACTTCGCCAGAGTTTGCGAAGGATTTACTTATTTCAGAGAATTTTCTTCTTTATTCCTTTTCTCCCACCTTCCATGACATCACATGCGCCACGTAGCACGTCTATATGGAAAACGGAGACATTGGGGAGCGAATTGCGTAACTTTTAATTAGTAGTTAAAGGATTAATTATAAACAGTACAAATTATAAAGATAATTGTTCATTTTTGTATATAACTTTATATATGACAAGCCCATGGGGTCATTGGTCATTATTAAACAGCACAATTAACAATTAATTATAAAATGCATCGTGCAGTACTAATACGTTTATAAGTGTATTATATCAGTGTAAATATGTATTTTATTTTTTTTTACTATGCAGAATGTTTTTTGTTTACTTTCAGTTAATTAATAATTTTTTAAATAAACTTTTGTTTTCAACTTTTCATTATACTCGCGCCTTCCTCATAGAGTTATCACGCCTCCTAGGGGGAGTATCCCACAGTTTGAGAAACGCTGGTCTACCATTTAATAAGACTGGACTAATTTTCCTCTGTTACCAACTTCAACCCATCAAATCTAACTTTACCCTTCCATTTGGCGAGTTGAGTAAAATTGTTTGTAATTCTTAAGATTTGCCAGCAGCATTGGTAACCATTGGGACCATCTAAATTTTTTAATATCTGATTATAATTTTTTAATATTTATTATAAAAATAAGATTTTTTTAATATCTGAGAATATGAGAAAATTCCAATTAGTAGTATGAGTCGATCCAATCGCCTGGTTATGGATGTGTTTTTCTTTTCGCTTCGAAAGATGTTTTCTCTTTTTGAACTGGAAGCTTTTGTATTCTTTTATGCTTTTACTCACATTTGGTCTGGAGGTATGGGTTAGTCCTGCTTATGTTTTGAGTTTTTTTTAAATGACTGCATCTCTTTTTTACGTTTGAGGAAAAATTTTATTTTTACAAGGAAATAATTTTTCTGATTGGTTCTTTTGATTCATGAATTTCGGTTTGCACAAATAATTTTAGAAAAACATTATGACCTACTTTTCGAAGCCAAAAAGGCTTCCAAGGGGTAAGTTTTTCTAATAATTTCTTTATGATTATTGTATCTGTTTTTGTTTTCACTGTTACCCGTTTTATTTATCCTTAAAAATTTTTAAAAGAAAATGAAGTTTAAATATAGATATTATTTTAAGAGAAAATTAATGTTTTTTTTATTTTATTTTTTTATTTTCAATAGTACTCTCCTAGGCTTTTAAAAGGGGTAGGTAACTATCAGGTTTCTATTTTAACTTTGATATTTCCAAATTTATGTTGTTTTTTAAATCTTCGTAGCAAGCAATGTTAACATTTAGATCTAATCTAATTTTATATTGCATATTTTAGAATCCTTATTTTGACCGGTGTCAAATCTTAAAATATGTTAATATTTACGTACGCATGATAAAACTAATCTTCAAATGTTAAACAATTTACTATAATTTTTATTGATTACTATTGAAACTCACTGGGTTGCGACAATGCAGGTAAAAGTAATACACACAGGGATTATTCTGGCAATTTAATATGGATATTGCCTTCACGAGAACAGCAGCTACATGCCGCGTAAATCCCATTATTAATACTTAGTTAAAACAGAAATATTTCTCCGTAAGGAGAATTTTACAGTTAACAAGTTAGTATAAGTCCACACGAAATCAGCAAAGAGCCTTTTGTTGAGATTTCACCCACATGATGCACGTCATCGAGAACGCTGCGGTGGCCTTCCACAATTACCTGATGGGCTGTGGAAATTGTAAAATTATATCGCTCTGAAGGAGAGAGAAAAAATTATGCACGTTTTTCAGATACAGTAAAAGAATTTGTATTAAAATTCTTAATAAATAATTTGATTTTTCGGCCCTTATACTGTTGCGGAGCTCTAATAACTTGAAGAACAAGGCACTGGGAAATAAATTCCTTGAAGTTAAATTCGAATCTAAATTTGAATTTTCATATTTCATTGGTAGACTCATTAACTTGGAGAAACGCTGTTATTCTTTGGCTTTGTGATTTTTAGCTTAAAACCGCTTTCGAGAAAGAGATGACTTAGTTTAGTAGATTTAAGCCTTCATTGAAAATACCCATTGGAATGTGAGGGTTAATCGTGGGGAAATCTCGGAAGAGTAGAATGTGAAATTCAACTAAGAAGTCGTGCGGTGTGAAGTTAATATTTATCTTTGCATCCACCCGGAGTTGTGAAAATACTCGTGAATTGGTACCAAGCTGGTGTTGTTCGAGAAGAAGTCGTAGCAGGCGGTGTTCCGAAACCTTTTATCGCCGCGGACGTTTAACGTTGGATAATTTTACCGCGACCCTGTGAGGACGTTGATTATATTTCAGGTGTTTTGTTTATGTTGCAAATTCTATTATAAACGATGTCTTCAAAATACGCATCTCGATACGCAAAATAGATATAAAGTGATTTAACTGAGATATAAAATGATTTTCCTGCTCAACAAACCCTAAGAAAAAGCTCATACAATCAAATAAAATAGAAATGATTTAATGTTTCTTTATTATTGGATCAGTAGTATTTTGATCCCACGGAACGAGGCAGATTGTTTTATTTAACAAATAATGTAAAAAAAAAATAAGTAAAAATAAGTCAATTCCTACTTAGACCAACGAAGCAAAATTTTAATATTTAGTTACTTTTTATTAAATAGTACAGTGTATAAATATGTATATACATATGACAGAATCACAAAGTTAAGTGGACTTCAGAATAGAAAGCGATTTCTCTATCTATATATGGTGTTGGACTACAATTTTTTTGTTGTCCCTATTTATTCATTCATAAATCACATTCTCAGAAGTAGGCAATCGCATGTAAAATTCAAACCCACACCCTTTAGATTAGAAAGTCCAACACTAGCCCATTTGCGCTGGGGCATGAACAATTTCCTTTCTACATACAATGTTTGGACTATTATTTTGTTTGTTTCTATTTATTCATTTTTAATTTAATTAATTAATTAATAATTGAAAAAATGTATTAAGCTGAACAAATAGTAAGAGTGAAAAGACTCAAATTTGTACGAATTCATTTGGTACGAAGAATGCAAAACATGCCTACGCCCAGATGTGTTACCATCCAATGAACATTATTAAAAGGAATCAGAAATACACAACAGAAGTCAATCTTCCTCCCTCAATCACTCATCACTGATAATTGATACACAAAGTCAGACGGGATCGATTGGTTAAACGATGTTTAGCTTAGCAGATGAAATGAAGGGGATAGCAGGGGTTTGAAAAGCTCGTTTAGAGTTACGTAATGTTTTATTTGTGCGAGATGAATAAATGTTCTACAAGTTTAGCCCGTACATTTTCATTACTTTTATCTTTTCAATTAAAATTGATCTTCTTTCCCTTTCAGCAGATGCAGGTATATACAGTCTTACCTCAATTTAACGAAATCGCTAAATCCCGAAAAACATTTCGTTTGATAGAAAATTTGTTATATGTGGAGGTACATCCCACTCAATTTATATAAGCCATATATATATATATATATATTCATATAATACATATGCATACATAAATGTACTATATGTGTGTGCTTTTGAAATATGTATTTATTAAAGTAAGCATTCATGCCTTTTGTAAGTATCACATACTTATTTCCTTATATCTAACTATATCAATAAAGAAAAGAAAAACACAAAGAGAACTTGTTCTTGACGCCTTTATTCACTTCTGAAAATTAATTTTTTTTTCTTTTGATGCTCAAGCACGTAGTTTGACATTTTAGAGCTACAAAGAGCAGTACCATTGACAATCAACACTAAAATCGCTGAAAGAGGTTAGTTCAGGTTGGGTGACACGACACAACTCCACTGAAGGTGAGTAGATGAATAGATTTTTAGTGGAAGCTGAACAATAGGGGTTAAAGATTCCACTTCTTGGGATGAGAGCAGAATTTTATTGTTACGCACGGTAAAACCAGTTCAGATTTATGACCATAACAGTATTTAGAGAACAATTTGGAATGTCCCGAGCGCTTTGAAACAGGGAGAAAAAAATTAGATACAAGAAAAAATTCGTTACAGAAAATGCACTTCGCTATTAGGAGGTTGTACGAAAACCGTGAAATGCTCTCTTGGTTCAGGGAAAATCTGCTATTTATTAAATTGTTCGCAATGTAGAGGTTCATCATATGGAGATTCGACTGGCTTATATATTTTATAAATTTGGAAGGTAATGTATTTTTTTAATAATATATCTGAGTATATATAACATATATAATATAACAATATTATTGTGTGATCTGCTTGGTAATTACAATTAAAGATACACACATATTGCAATAAATTTAAAATTCGAAGGAAAAGTAATTTTTTCTGATTCTCATTCTAGGAAAACATATATTTTACTTTAAAGATGTTAATAGGAAATTGTATGAGGAACAATAACATGGATACCTATACAAGGCAAATCTGCTGTATTGCTCACGACTTAAACATAGTTTTCAGTTATTTTGAGGAGGTATAGAGAGGGACTATATTATACTTTGTACTGTAAGAACATATTCAAAAGAAAACTTGTGGGTAACCATTTTAAAAATTTAAAATATATCTGCAAAATGAACTTGTGGCAGATTATTTTGTTTCTTTAATATATATATTAAAACGAAAGTTTACCATGCTCATCAGGTTTTAATTGGAACTTTGTCCAAAAGCAATATATATATATATGAAAGGCATTCAATTCTGCTTAGGTGTGAAATATTTTTTACTTTTTGTTAAGTAATTAAAATTAGCAAATTAAATAAAGAAATTAAAACGGCTTGTTGTCTCGTTGAATTCGTTTTTATTCTTTAAAAACAAAACAAAATATTTGCCACTCACAAAATGCCAATAATTCTTATGGGGGTAAATTAATATTATTATCAGAAATAAAGTAAAACCACAAGATGACGCGTCATTGTGTTTGTTGGGTTTCAACCGTGAAACGGCACTCCCCACCCTGGCCCAACCTCAGGAGATGACGAACTGTACTGAGGTCGGGTGATGGTGCGTACATTGCTTTGCAGCGCACAGCTCCGTTTTTGCTCGTCGTGACCAGGGTTAACTCAGCTTCACTCGTGCTCTTTTCAATGTTTGTCGGGGTGTGACGTCTTCTTGTAATAGGACAACGTCCACTCAATTCGGATTTTTAGGAGGTATTGGTTGCGCACTTAGTGAAGGTGCGCAATTGTAATAAGTACTCTTTCGACCATTTCTTCAAAATTGATTTTTAAAAATCTTGTTGTTGTTCAAAGTCGTAGAATGCTTCTCTGTGGGTTTCTACCAGGCTCGAAGGAATTTTTGTCAATTGATACGACCAGTTAAGAGAGTGACCCAGGGGTGAAGGCTACTTTTAGGCTATCGCCAACTACCCTCTTCAGACACACACTTCACTCCTACCAACACTCGTCCAGCAATGCTCACCCAGAGTTTTTCGTAAAATTGTTGTCAACATGAAACACCATCCGCGCGCCGCAAACCCGCGCGTGGTACAATGAACTTCCACCGAAAATTTTCACATTTTCAGCTTATAAAACTGATGAGCATTTTGACGGTACATAAAAGTAATTAATTATTTGTTTGTGTCTTGGAAGGTTGTGGTATTGACCATGTGGATGGTATGTGAAGTCCACGTCATCCTGAAATTTTACGAAGGCCATCAGAAATCTATCGGTGGTCAAATCTGATACTACTGCCTCAATACAGAAGCGCAAGAATAGTTGAGCATGTGAAAAGCTACTATGTACGGTACATTCACCTTTGGGAATTGATTGCTTCAGACATATACTGGAGCCACATACTGCAGAAGTCTATCCTGAATTCTCTTCAGGAAAATGGATTTACACACGGGTTAGAATCTTTTTAGCAGGTAAAGAGTGCTTTCCAATTTTGCTTGTCACACTTCGCTCGAGCAATCCGGCAAGGTAAGCTTAACTGTGAAATGTTTTTTTTAATAGCTTGACGGCCTCGTAGATAGAAGTCATTTCCTGGTTTAGGAACTATTCCCCATTCCAAGTGATGAAGTCGAATGGCGGATATGCAGAATAAACAATTCGAAGAGGGATGAGATCCTTCAAATAAAGTGGATATTTAGTTACTGTTTCCAGTTTCGCAAATTAAAGTCTTCCTCCTAATCTTAATGTTATCTTGTAGAAATGGGTTAAAACAGAAATCTTCGATTTTTGCGGTTAATGTGGACATTTTCGAACGTCAATTTCGGCTGCGAAGGAAACTATTTGCTGTTGGACTATGCGAATTCATTGGTTTTAAAGGCTATTTTCAAATTCATCCGATGTCAAATCTGAAAGATATATATGCGTGGTTGGGATTTTGCAGCTGTGCAAAATCTAAATATCTATAACTCTTATACGAATAGATGCTGCATTTTGAGCTAAATGAGAAACATCTATGGTAGAAGTTCAATTGAAGTAGTAAATAAATACTGAGTTTTGACTTTCGAGCACCGGTATTTACATGGAGACATACCTTCTACACATGAGTACCTTTATAAACCAGTTATGCTTGGGGTTCTTTCCAGCCATTCTGATGCGTTCACTAAAATCTAAGTTGAAAGCCTAGCTGGAGGAATGCCTCGTGAAGATGGTCTGCTGGATGCTGATTTCCTGGGCGAAAATGTCGCCACTGTGTTGGGGCAGTGTACTGTGGGCTGGTGACATATTACCAGACAAATGTCTTCCATTTGTTAGGATCGCTGCAAATCCACCCTAAAACAACTTTCAGAATCACTCATAATGTTGCTTTTTTGACGGACGGATGTGGTTTGGCACATAGAGCCAACAATTAATAATCTCACTGCATCAGAGCCGCCAAAAAGAGCTCCAAATGAGGAAGGTAATTTTTCTGATAGGTGTTAGTCTGTTGCGGCTGCATGCGCTAAATGCTGATGATTGATCCCCTTTGAGAGGAGGTAGTAACTATGTACAGGTCAGGCTGTAGGCACCGCTCAGTTGCGTCATAAAACATGGTTTCCTAAATGATCATATGAAAAATATAATCATCGTTGAATATGAATAGAGTAAATGCTTGTCAACTTTTCTTGCACAAGTTGCATACCATAAAGTTGCTTTAAGTTTGGGGAAGTAACTCGTTCACGGAATACCTAGAACCCATGTGTATTCAAACAGGAGAACACCTCCCAAAGGATTGTAATGGTGGGGAAGAATCCCAAGGGTCTTAGGGACTAGCAATACAGCAAAGGAACCATCTCTCTGTAAACCGGTTTGTGCAACTTTCAAAAGAGATACTGAAAACATTATTCCCGAAAGTATCGAAGTTTTGTGTTCCACTCCCATTCCAATATTTTATCAATTGTTCAATTCTTCACCTTGAGTTTGCAATGATTTACAGCACAATAAAGTTAATATATTATACATATATATTTAATCAATAACTGTCATCTCTTGAGTTCTTTATGTAGTGTGTGATCTGAGGCTCGGTCTCCAAACCCAGGTTTTGTCCAGCATGGAAGCAGCAGTTGAAAAATTCTTCATGTGTTTTGAAACCAATTCTCTTGTGGCAGCGCACAACAAAAGAAGGAATAGCAGGCTAGTCTGAATGGTAGATGTGAGTAAATCTGTAAGTAGAGGGATTGATTTTGCTTGTGAAAGTCTTGTTCTGTAGCAATTTGTACGAGAAAAATCGAAATTGGCATCTCTATCACTTTTGTGTAAACCAACTGTAAAAATCTTGATGTGCATATAATGTGATCGCAAACGCATGTATTATGAATCTGAAAGGTGAGCACCCAACAGTTTTCAGGTAACGAATTTGGACAATTTATAAATGTCATTCAGTGATGGCATTCTACAGGATCGTAATGATGAGAGCATCGAAACAATCGGAATTTGTTTCGTTCGGTTTCGTCTTTTCACAACATGATGGGGGTAGGTAATGTATCGACACTTTCATTCGAGGAGTTTCTAACTGACGAACTTCAATGTGTTCTTGTTCACCAATATGAGTGAGCCTCTTTCATATTCTTTCTTCAAATCATCATTAGATGTAAGTCGTTTTCTGGAGAGAATCAAAGCGTTTTTTGCTTTTATACATTTGTGGAGCAATGTTGGAAGCTATAGATTTCCTGAGCAGAACACAACTTTACGGTGTCTTCAGTTAGGTAGAGGTTTGAAAATTCCCGCCATAATGTCGCCTGCTCTCTCGAACAGTGCCCCATTGGAGGTAATCTCAATTCAATGAATTAATTCTATAACGCTATCGCATTGGTTGTTAAACGTCGCCAGAGATTTGAACAGAAGCTTATGATGAACTTCTGGATAATATTGTAATAATAGTGTGTGTTCTCGACCAACTGAGTAGCCATCCAAATATAGATGGTATCATGACAAAGGAATCTTCAACCTTATTTGGTGGTTTCACAAAAAAGCAATTCTATAGGTAAATAGGAGTCTTCCAGAGGATCAGCAAGTATCGGTTTTTTGGCTTTTAGTAAAGTGAACGAAAATATTTATGGGGCTACAGGATGTGAGAGTAAATTTGTTTGGAACATTAAGAGAAATGCCAAAATTTTTTATCCAGAATAAGAATTAATATTTATTTGTCAACGAAATATCAAAACTCACATTGATTATGTGATTGTTTTGGTTCAAATGTGCAACATATTTATCCTATAAACAGAGCAACTGGATTTAAAAGAAAGAGGAGAAGGAAAAGGGGAGTAAAAGAATAGATACTAAGTACAGAAAAAACAATGTGGTCTTCATTTGATTGATGATCTATGTCTTTACTGGGCCAAACTCAACAACTTTAAACATTCAAACATTTGTGTGATATAACAAATTTGAGAAAAAATCGTAGATGGTTTTGGTTCAAAATTCGGAAAGTCAATACCACTACTGTACCGACAAGATTTCGCTGTTGGTTTTGTTTTTTGTTAAATTCTATTCAACCTAAAACTCAAAAATTATTGTCGGTGCATTTATATTTAAGATATTTTATATTTCTACTGAGGAGTGAAATTTTAAAAAAGTGTCTATTTGCGAAGAGTTTTAGGGCGTACGATAATTTTTCGGTACTGTCTCCTGCTCGCTGGCAAGTATTTACTTAGAAATGTATCAAAGGGTCTCATTCAGTTTTCATAATTGTATATTAGTAATGTTTAAGGGGAAAAAAACTGTAAATACATTCATATTTAATAGATTCCAAGAAAAGGGTACATGTAGCTGTAAAACATCACTTTGGGAAAATTTCAGTTTTAATATAAAATGTTACCTGGTCGCAAGAATTATGAACTACAGCCTGTATTTGCCTTATTTTCTTAAGACACTGGTTTTTTTTTCTTTGAAAACTTTTTTTCCTGGATTTCCTTGGTTTGTTCACATAATGCAAAAATCGCTCATCTTCAGCTTTTCCCTATCAAATATTCTATAGCATTTACCCAAATTCGTCACAAATCTATGAAGAATTTTCAACTTTGAGGAGGGTAACGCTTTTTAGAAACCATGTTAATATACATCAATATGTAAAAGTATTGATTTAAGAATACATAATTTTTCAACTTATTTCGAAAGATTTCATCAAAGTAAAAACAATTTTTTAAAACATCAGAAATCAAAAGTTTCTTTAAATATTATACAAACGTAGTGCATGACAACCAACAGAAGGTAATTTCTGTGTTTCGAGCTTATGTTAAATAGCAACACATGCGTAACAAGCCTCTTGGAGATAGCCAATTATCATTGTATTTAATGCATATTTATAGACCATTTATTAAAGCTTATCAGACAACTTTATACGATCATGGCATGTTAAGAGCAATTGGTAAACAACGAAATCCAAGAAAATAAATAAATTAGTTTCGGATTAAATAAAAGTTGAATTTCAAACTACTAAAATCCTTAAACCTAAAGTTCCAAGAGCAAAAACTTGTATATTTGCTCGAAAATACTAAGCAAAACTTATATTGTAATTACACATGCACAGTTAAACAAAGTTTAATTTCGTATGGTGGTAAAACCGCTTAAGGCAAGGCAGTGCACATCCCAGGCTTAAAAAGTCAATGTTTACATTCAGTGGGTGTCAACTGATCATTTTTAAAATTGTTTTGGTATACTTCGAATTCAAAAATATCAAATAAGTTATATTACATTTAGAATGGTCATGAAGAAAGAGATTTTAGAAATATAAAAAACACTCTAAATCGAGTTTTTGAAGAAGATGCCTAAAACATTGTCTCCCCTTTAAAAAGTATTACTTCAGAAGCAGTTAAAGAATGAAAACATTAGCATGCGTTGCAAAGGTATCCGACTTACGTTCAGAACCGTAATTTCACAAAATGTATAATCGTTAATATCTCTGATATTTGGTGTCACTTAGATTAAAAAATATACGTAAAATTGTTTTAAGAATAGTATTACAATAAAAAATTATTTAAGTATAATATTACGACAAAAATAGACATAAGACAATGACTAAATATTCTCCTTTTGGCGAAAGAGTAAGCATACTACTATAATAATAATTTTGCCTGTATGTAGCGCAGACCTCTGTTCAGAGGCTCAACTAAATTTTTGAAATATATAACTTAGAGTACGTTTTATCTATATTTTACGACAACAGAGGAGAAATTTTATGAAAAAACGTCGATAATTATTTCCAATGAGTTTGTAACTCTGAAAATGTGTGAATTTTTCAAAAAAAAATAGTCCCAGACTCACTGGAAAATATTTATATAAACTTTTACTTACACACTACAAAATATATTATTTTTAGAAGCATTTTTTTCACAAAGAACATTTTGAAAAGGTTATTCTAAGTTAATTTTTGCCAAAAATATTATATTTAAATAAAATTTTTTGTAAAATGTCCTTAAAACAATTTTATACATGTATTCTAATCTAAAGTGACACTAAAATTTCATGAAAATTATCCATTTGTGTGCTTTTTAAAATCACGGTTTGAACGTAGTCTCGGATACCTTAAATTATATACTTTCATATGACATTTTTCGATATATCAATCATATCATGAGTAAAATTATCCACCCTTATCTTTTCCTTACAATTAATCATTCTGCTGTTTTGCTCTTCATCTGATAATAGCGACACCAAGATGATATTCATTCAAGCACATCTTTAAAGTACTTATATATTGGCCCAAAAAGGTATATACTAATAATTTATATGGATCGTATTGCTTAGAGATTGGGATATTTTACATAGTTAATTGATTGTAAAACCGAATAATGACAATTACTGAGAGTTTCGGATACATATTTGAAAGGCGATTCTACTTTTATTGATTTAAATTTCAGAACTTGATAAATAGTCTTAAGGGGTTTTGTGTTTTGGATAAATTAAACGAAGACACATACACAATGGCAGAAGCTGTGGTTTATTATCGTTATTCTATGTTAATGACAGAAACAAAGTAATATCAGAATTTGATAGTATTTTCATAAATTTTTCTTTTAAGAATGGAAGTGAATATATTTTAAGCTTTATTTTTCAATGAAGTAGTTTGCAAATTCTGTCAAAATATCGTATTACTTTATAATTAATCGTTTTAAGAACTTTATTTAAATTCCTAGAGGTTATTTGAATTATCATGAAAGATATCAGTTTGTGCACATTTGGGGTTAAAACATTTCTCATCTTAATCCTGGAAATATTTAAAAAGATCCACCATAAGGTCGTTCACTCTTAATGGAAACCATTTTAATAGTTAATTTTTCATCTATAAATGCCGTATTATTTTTTGTGGTGATTTGCTTCTCTCTGATAGCCATGATTGTTGGCAATTTGTTTATCTCCCGAATTTTCCATGAATGTAAACTTTTCTTGAGTACTTTGTCTTTTATGTCAATTTTGCACCATTCTTCTTGAACCATTTTCCGAAGTCGTTCGGTGACCCACCTATCTCGATAACTAAAATCGGTGCCACCTGCTGATAGGCGTCAGGATAGCCTACAATATTCATCTGGCTCTGAGTGCCACTATTACTGATTCTGATTCTTTCATTTGCTCAATAAGTGAAGTTGACGTAGACGTTAATGATACGCTTATTACCTATCTTACATGAGCGCGATTTTATCTCAATGTCCTTTTCATATAAGGCTGGAATTTCTACTTGTAAATTGGATCACAAAATATTCTGCTGATGATAGTAGAAGTGAATTAATTTGTACTTGAAATTTTCTAAGGTTTTAATTGCCGTTGTAACAAAATCTTGCAGCTGTCATGAATTTTTTGAAACTTTTTCTGTACAACGACAAAGGCATTTCGTAAGAAGGTCATTCCACCACCTGAGAGTAATAGAAAATTTATCTTCTTTTTATTATAGTCCACTTAAATATACCCATGACCTCATCAATTATTTACCTCAAATTTTCCGGATTATTAGCAACTAGGTGTTTTTGATGTAATTTTCTACAATTTATTTTCTTTTTAGCAATATGTTTTTGGCGAAACAGATAAACTTAAAAATTTGAACATCTTTTAAACTTTAAATCTTTATGAATAATTTTAAACATGCTTGCTTTGGAAGACACTCGTAGTTTTGATGCAATGAATATTTAGATTAATCGAGGATTTTCTTTTTAGGATCGAAGACACTCACTTTCTTGCATTAGTTACTTGCATTCAAAACGCAAAGTGTTAAGAGGAGGTTTCGTGTTAAATGTTTTCATTTTTTAATACGCTTTTATTAACTTCACCTGTATGTAAGCAGGAAATCTTTGAACTCGATTTTTTAACCACTTTTAAAGATTTGAGGATTAATTCGAAATTTTGTGTACACTGTCGGGACCGATGATAAATCGAGTAATTTAACATTTTGTTCAATGTGATCAGGATCATCAGGATTACCATTCCCATTTCCAGATTTGGCGAATAATTTCAAATTTGGCGACTAAATATTAAGTTACAAACCTAAATAAAAAAAACATACATGGGTGAATACAAATATAAACAAAAAAGTGGTTATTTATACAGGGTCTCTCTCTGAATGCCGTTAGTACTGCAAAAGCGGGAAAGGGAGGTAGAGATCAGCCCAAGGAACTATTATTACATGGGGAAAAAGCATGGGCAAACATAGCCCTAACGAAATAGAGAGCACACACAAACAGTAAGGCCACAACACAGAATGCAGTGTAAAACGCTTTATATCACAAGAAAATGATAATAAATAAAATAAAAAGCATCACAGATGGTGTTCAAAATTGCGGGGTTTGGCATTTATGCATGCGCGACACCAACATGACATGGATTGTTCGAAGGTTTCACGGATCGTAACAGCAAACAGCCATTTCAGAATTGAAGGGCGTGTCGTACACAAGGCTTTCATGGTACCCAGAGAAAAAGAATCGGAAGGAGGACAATCAGACCACTACCTGTGAGGAAATCGACCTGTTTGAAATGTCCCGGTCCAAGATCCCGTACACACCTTTCGCGTAATGAAATGGTCCTGTTGAAATCACATGCGGTGCTGGCGGTTTTGGGATAACCGGCAGTTCTGGAAGTACTTCCTGAAGAAAGGAGCTTAATCCCAATCGAGAGATTGGTGAACATATGGGCCGGTAAACGATTCCCCACGATACTCTTCCACACTTAACAGTCAGAAACGTTTTTGTGCGACACGTGGTCGGGTGCTTTGTGTGGGTTGTTTAAGGTCACATGTGCCGCGTTGTGCGTATTGAACCCTTCACGTGAAAAAGGGTAGCTACATCCTGGGAACAGCACGGAGTGCTGTTTGCCACACTTTGCTCAACAAACCACTGTGCAAAGCTCGACACGCGTAGTGGGTATCCTCTGACTGTAATATCTGCACTCTCTGTACATGGAAACGAATGTGGAAGCTTCACCCTGATGTTACACGATGGGCAGTTTCTCGAATATCCCGTTGCAGCAGCAGAGTCTGTACACTGGTACCGGGATTTTGATTACCTGGCGTGCAACAGGCCCTCTTGGCCAGGGTATTCTTACCACTGTGGGCCTTTATTACCTTCAATCGTGATTCTAAAGATCATGTACCGCCAAGTTCTGATGCACCTGAGCCAACGTTTGATGATTCGGTTGCCCACCTCGTTGAATATATTTAGAAAGAATTCCCCCACCCAAAATTGGGGTATTTTTGAATGGTAAGAGGTGCTATAGATAATTATTTTCCATTTTAAACTTTTGGGCAATACAGTCTTAAAATTTTGCAGACATGTCCATCTCATATAATTGGAGATTCGCTAAGAAGAAGGTTGTGAGAAAATTGACTCACAAAGGGAGGTTACCGAGGAGCTGGGGTGTTATACATAAATACTCCTGCTTTTGAACTATTAGACCTACAGACTTAAAATTTGACAGAAAGAGCTCTTTTCAGAAGTTAAGATCCACTTCACAAAAGTTATAATATCCCCACCGATGAGGATACCCATATACTCCATTAACCACGTGACCTATGTCTGAGAGGACGGGAACCACTAGAAATTCTGCCATAATAAAGTAGTTTATTGTAGTCTTAATTTATATATAAGACAACAACAATACTGGTCTGGGAGAAAAATGATCAAAGGTGAAACGACGCAAAACGTATTACTGATAAATAGCGCAATTAACCCATAAATCTATCTTTATAGATTAATTCTATCTTAATGGTATCCGTTCTATCCTTAAAGTTTTGTGAAACAAAAACTTACCCGCTATTTCCTAGGCAAACAGCTACGGTCCGTACAACCTAAATGTATCCTTTAATCTGGCTTGCTATAACAAGGCAATGCTTCGCGATCTCGGACCCACTTTTTTCTTATCTTCAATGTACCTGTTAGATCAAACTCACAAAATTAAGGCTCTTCTCCTAGACTTTATCTCACTTCACTTCTAGCATTGTCCTACTCCACTTGGCTCTCCAGGCTTCTAGCGATCCTCCGCGAATGCTAACATTCCAATATATATGATTCTTAATTTATAAACACGCTCTCTCTTCTTGAGTTGGTTGGAAAGGAATTTCCATTCGAACCTCAAAGAAATCCCAAGAGAGGGACAATTAGTTAAAATACCGATAAAAGCCCCATCACAAAGGTTTGTACGAGAAAATCAAACTTCCAAGGATAGTTTGCGGGGGTGAAGGAGTTGAAGATAAAATGGCCCTTTCCCATTTTTGAACTTTTATTTACAGACTTGAAACTTGGCAGACAGGGTTTTTCAGAAGTACAAATCCCGCGTTACAAAGAGGTTTTGCAAAATCAATACTAAGGGGTGGAAGGGTTGGATGGGTTTTGAGGAACGTTGCAGCAAATACATTACCGTTTTGAAACCTTACAAAACTCTAGATGTAATGAGTAGCCAGCCATGTTTCTTTCAGAAACACAGATTCTGTACAAAAATAAGTTCCTGAAAATTGATCCCCTGGGGAGGGTTTGTGAGGAGATCAGGAGCATGATGGAACAGATTCCAATTTTGAAACTACAGACATGAAATTTGGTTGACGGGTTCTTTTCAAGAAGTAAAGATCCTTTACATTACTAGTTTTGTGGAACTTGAACCATAAGGGAGGGTTGCGAGGGGTTAAGGGGCGTTTGACCGTATATTCAGAATAGCACGTATTATTAGATCCTACAGACTTTCAAAGTGTAAGTAAAACATGTTCATTCATGAACTAAATTCCTCTAGAACAAGTTTATGAAGAAAATCATTTCCAAGGGAGGCGGGTGAGAAATGTTAAAGGGGCATTATAGATAAAAATTCCTGTTTTTGAATTCTTGGGCACTTATATACTTGTAAAATTTGGTAAGAATAATATTTCTTTTGTGTGCTTTGAATGGAAGGAGCAGGATTTTACAAAATCAATTCCTATTGGGAGGGTGGAGAATTACTGGGCGTGTAATAAAATAGAAATGATTATACGTTTTGAACTACTTAACCTGCAATAACCAATTTGCTATACATGTTTCGCTTGAATTAAAATCTGTTAAGAACGGGTCAAACAGGAAGTAGACCCTCTAAACAGGTTAGAGTTTTGTAGATGAAAAATTTCCGTTTTTAACTATTGAATTCAAGATTTTAGAATTGTCAGAATATTTGGCCCCTGCGTTGAGTAGAGATCACTGAAAATGGGTTTCGCGAAAATTCACTCATTTTTTATTTTTTCTTTGGGGGTTACTGAAGCGAAGCGTAAAGATAATTCTACTTCAGTTTTAGGTACTATTATTTAGAAATCCTGTCTTTTTTTTTTTAAATCAAGAGGTAAGGATTACAATATATTTTTTAATAAAATCAAACTGTTAGTACTAGGACTTAGATATCAATAATATATATATATATATATATATATATATATACTATTCCTTTTCGAAAAAAAATTAAGTTTTGGATCATTAAGCTGACTTTTTCACAAAAGGGAAAACTCCTTATTATGCGTATTTTGTAATATCTTTGTCAATTTTCTTTATTTTGTATTCATTACATAATTTTTTCATCACATATATACACTACTAAGTAGTTTAAAATTGATTTTAATATTAAATAGTTCCTTCCTCTTATAGAAAATTACTTTTCTAAACTTACTAAAGCAATAAAGCGACTTTTATTAGTTGCGAAAATGTGCATTTCACGGTACTGGAAAGCTTGATATTATTCTTAGTTTCAGTTGTAGCGAATTGGGAGAAGTTTGACTTTAACCTTTTTTTTTTCTTGTCAAATTTTATATCCAAAATATACAACAAGTATACTACACAACACTAGTACCTTTCAAATAAAAAATTTTTGTTTTTATATAGAATTCTGAAGATAAATTGTTTAGTTACAACTGTACCAGCAAGGTATTATATAATTGTTTGATTTGGAAACATTGATTGTGTTTATCATGCTGATAAAATGAATTAAGCTCATTATATATTATAATTTCTATCTATTTTCTGCCCATATCTGTGTATTAATTTAATTTTTTAGGATTTGATAGTTATTTCAAATATGAAAAAGGGAGTATATAAAGGAGGCCTCATATGGTAAGTAGCAATTTTAATAAAATATTATCCGTGCATTTGAGCATTTATTTATCATTATGCCATTCTAAATAAAAATAGCGTAACTGACGTGAATCTTAAAGTACCCCAAAATGAAATAAATCCCTTGGATTTTATATGTGCACTTACTTGTTCCTTAAGAAATATTGGATCTGGGTCCGAAACTGTATCTCTGGCACGATGCCTGCTTTTAACTTGAAGCAGTTCAAACTGCATTACATCACTCATTTTAACCGGACGGCTCATGCTTCAAATAGGATATCAGTAATATCGGTATTTGGTGAGAAACAGATTGTATTGATTCATGGAATATTTCCTGTTATAAATTATTTGAAGATTAAAGAAAGGAGCTGATTTGGGATTTAGTACTGGGGATTCGGCAATTTCCTAAGTAAATGTTTTTTAGCAATGCTATATTATTAAAAGGGGTAAGTTTTTCTAATAATTTCTTTATGATTATTGTATCTGTTTTTGTTTTCACTGTTACCCGTTTTATTTATCCTTAAAAATTTTTAAAAGAAAATGAAGTTTAAATATAGATATTATTTTAAGAGAAAATTAATGTTTTTTTTATTTTATTTTTTTATTTTCAATAGTACTCTCCTAGGCTTTTAAAAGGGGTAGGTAACTATCAGGTTTCTATTTTAACTTTGATATTTCCAAATTTATGTTGTTTTTTAAATCTTCGTAGCAAGCAATGTTAACATTTAGATCTAATCTAATTTTATATTGCATATTTTAGAATCCTTATTTTGACCGGTGTCAAATCTTAAAATATGTTAATATTTACGTACGCATGATAAAACTAATCTTCAAATGTTAAACAATTTACTATAATTTTTATTGATTACTATTGAAACTCACTGGGTTGCGACAATGCAGGTAAAAGTAATACACACAGGGATTATTCTGGCAATTTAATATGGATATTGCCTTCACGAGAACAGCAGCTACATGCCGCGTAAATCCCATTATTAATACTTAGTTAAAACAGAAATATTTCTCCGTAAGGAGAATTTTACAGTTAACAAGTTAGTATAAGTCCACACGAAATCAGCAAAGAGCCTTTTGTTGAGATTTCACCCACATGATGCACGTCATCGAGAACGCTGCGGTGGCCTTCCACAATTACCTGATGGGCTGTGGAAATTGTAAAATTATATCGCTCTGAAGGAGAGAGAAAAAATTATGCACGTTTTTCAGATACAGTAAAAGAATTTGTATTAAAATTCTTAATAAATAATTTGATTTTTCGGCCCTTATACTGTTGCGGAGCTCTAATAACTTGAAAGAACAAGGCACTAGAGGAAATAAATTCCTTGAAGTTAAATTCGAATCTAAATTTGAATTTTCATATTTCATTGGTAGACTCATTAACTTGGAGAAACGCTGTTATTCTTTGGCTTTGTGATTTTTAGCTTAAAACCGCTTTCGAGAAAGAGATGACTTAGTTTAGTAGATTTAAGCCTTCATTGAAAATACCCATTGGAATGTGAGGGTTAATCGTGAAATCTCGGAAGAGTAGAATGTGAAATTCAACTAAGAAGTCGTGCGGTGTGAAGTTAATATTTATCTTTGCATCCACCCGGAGTTGTGAAAAGAAATATAAGTGAATTGGTACCAAGCTGTCGTTGTTCGAGAAGAAGTCGTATAAGGCAGTGTTCCGAAACCTTTTTATCGCCGCGGACCGGTTAACGTTGGATAATTTTACCGCGACCCTGTGAGGGGGAGGACGTTGATTGTTTATATTTCAGATTGTTTTGTTTTAATAATTTTATTTTAATTCTATTTATAAACGTGTCTTCAAAATAAAATATAGATACACCAAAAATGAATATAAAGTGATTTAACAAGGAATATAAAGTGATTTTCATAAAAACTAACCAAAACCTAAGAAAAATATGTCACAGTAAATAAAATAGAAATGATTTAATGTTTCTTGTGTGGATCAGTAGTATTTGATCCACGGAACGGGGGGCGGAGACCACTGGTATAAGGAACTACGATCAGCGATAAATCTTTTTGAATAATCACATATGTTAGATGAAGAATTTGGATATAAGATTGTTCCCAAGGCTTAGAAATACGTTGTAAATTGTTTATTAAGTTTTTGATCTAAAATAAATGCATCTGTTTTAAAAGTCATGTCTGCGTCTTTCCCAACCTTCATACACCTGCAACCTCCAGATTGCGACAATTTTTAATTATATTTCTTGGATAATTAAGGCTTTCTTCAGATAATATACTATAGTTTTCCATATTACAATGATACTTTTCACTCGACTAATAAAGTGTTTTAACACAGGAGTGGTCGTGTAGAGCAGCGGGCCCAAACTTTTTGACCTCACGAACAGTAAATTCACAATTTAAATCCCATGGACCACTAATTGGATTTTTCAAGTGTTAAATATATTTTTAAGAAAATTGTGATCAAAGTACCTAGTTAATAAAATGAAACTATTAATTGTAACCAAATTAGGAAAACTTTAAAAATAAACCATAATAAAAAAAAACAAAATAAACAAAACCTGTAAAAACAAATTTAAAAAATGGTTTAAGTAAGTATTTCAAGCTTTTAGCATTATACATTCCTATTGTGATGGATGTTCCTGCTTGAAATAAGATTATGGATATTTGGATCCAATGTTGTTAATGTAAGACGGAGAACTGCATTTATTTCAAGCTGAGATCTGTACCGTGTTGTGATGGCATTTTTCTGGGTACCAGAGAAATTTTCTCTCGGACCACCACTTTGGAAACCTCTAGTATAGAGTCACCCCTAATCTCATGAAATCTTTGATTCTGGAAAAACTGTTACATTGTTATAGATGACCTTATAAATATAATCCTATATGACAGTCTTCATGTAAACCAAAATGTATTTGTCACATATCTCGCTCTCTCTCTTTTTTGGAAATAGCAAACGTTTTCTTACAATCTCAAGGTGTTGGTTTTACCCCTTGTTTTTCAAAATATTTTCTATGAACAGTCAATACTTTCTTCCTGGAAACACCTTAATGGTCTTGATTGCTGTGTTGTACGAATCATCACGTTTTATGAATGCAAATTAACTGATATAAAATGTAAATTAACAGAATATAAAGAGAGACATGTATATGTGGGCGATCTCAATTGGAGGAAGTTGAAACTGATCAAGCAAAAGAAGAGACTTATGAAATAATGGATATTAATACTGATAGCAAAGTAAATTTGAGAAAAGTGATAACATGAAACATTTGAGTTGAAAGGAAAGTTTTCAAACGCTACCTAAATACTAAATCTATCAAGAAAGTTATAAAGCCACAAGTGTTCACAAAACACAATGGGTCCTGCAAAAGACACAAACGAGAAAAAGTTCTACATATTATTTGTCATTCATCAAAGGACAATAAAACTACAATAACTTAAACAAAATATGACAGTTTTGCCTGCAAATATTATTCATCTAATGTTAATGAAAAGTATCTGTAATTTGCGTCCTTTATTAAAGTCAGGCACATTTGCAAAATTTTAGTTTATTTTTATCGATTTTTTCCCAAATTATCAAAGAAAAATTAAAAAGTCTTAAAGGCTTGGTACCCCAAAAATGACATACCTATCGTTTTTTTTTTTTTATTTTATCTTATTCTTTGCATTATTACCTTTCAATTGATATATCACTTGTGCATGGCGGAAAGTTAGAAGTTGAATAAAACTTCATTTGAGTACAAATTAGGCAATTCAGCCACGCCCCCATTTTAGAAAAAAAAAGCTGAAAAAAGGGTTTTGATAAAAAAAATCTATTTTATAATGAGAAATAATAACATTATAAAAGGAATGTGTAATATATAAAGCAGAATATTATCGAGGCAATACAATATAATAATTGTTTTTCTTTGTGAAATGTGTGCATGTAAAATTTTGAGAATTAAGGCATTTTATATTTAATTTATAATTTCACTTCTTATTTCATATGTTTT
>BMAV01020927.1:0-57232 GCA_019973955.1 Trichonephila inaurata madagascariensis | reverse complement strand
GTTTTAAAAAAATTGAAAAAAAACCCCTTTTAAAAGTTTCAAGTCCGATAAAAACAATGAAAATCTGAACTTAGCGCTACGAACACCTTCTCTTCCAACAACTGCTTTTTTTTATAAAGACTTCGAAATTTAAAAAATCCCTTTACCACCGTATTCTAGACATGTTATGGAAAGCAATTTATGAAAAAAAAAATTCAAAAAAGGACTCATTTAAAGTGCTATATAACCCATTATAAAAAATTTCACTACTTGGTTGGATAATGTGAGACAAATTGTTTAAAAAGTATGAAATATATGTCCTCATGACGATAAAATATACTTTCTAAACACAGTCGTGCTTCTTGTTTCGAATGGTGCGAAATAATTAAAACTGGGATCTAAGTTTCTGCAGTATTTTTAAGTATCGTTCATTATTAATCATTGGAGTTAATTCAAAATAAACGTCTGTAAAATTGTTAGAAATCCGGGTGTTTAAAAAAATACTCAAAATTAATAAATATTAGTGATATTCAGTTGGTAATTTTTTTATTAATTTATTTTCAGAAGCATCAATTTCCAGAAACATTTTTCATATAAAAAGTTTTTTTTTACTATTATTTCTTGTACATGGGTATTTTAATATGCAGATCTTTGCAACAAAACAACAAGCGTAAGGATGTCAAATTTTTTATTTTTATTTCAGTTCCCCATAGTAAGTTTTGAAAATTTATCATAAAAATTTTCTAGTGATTTCCTAAGACCTTAAATTTTCATTTGTATATATATATATATATATGTATATATATATATAGGGAGACATACGGGTTTTTAAAAGGCTTATGGGGGCATAGTAAAAAAAAAGGTTAAGAAACACTGTCCTAGCATGAATAAATCGGTATCAAATAGTTCTGAGTTTCACGATTTTTCGTCAAATGTTGGTCAACCTGTTAACAACAAACTTACAACTGTTGATTATGAAAATCTACAACAATCTTACCCCGTTTCATTTCCGCTTTTATCATTAGTTATACGTTTTTGTACTCGATGATCACTGTGACGATTTTGTGTGGGAGGAGTTTTTCTAATAAACATTCTAAATGACACAAACACTGTCAACAGAGCTATCATTATTTTTCCCTCTGACAACATCGCGCAATAAGCTGTTGAAAGGCAAACGCGTGGCGTTGCTCTAAAACATCTATCAAGTGTAGAAAATTAGAGACTTTATGTTTAGTCCTGTTATTTATGTTTAGTCCTGATTCTAGAGAATGTCACGCGTCACCATTAGTCATCTGCTAAGTAGGAAAGGAACAATTTTGAAGATTTAATGCATTTAGCTAAGTTTGTGTTTACTTGGAAAATGTCCACCCATTTTACTCAAATCTTTGATATTAGGATTTTTACTATCAAGGTAACAGAAGAATGACGTTTCCGTTCATAAGGCATGATTTCGTAAGATAACAGAAACAAGTGAAAGGAAAAATATCGAAATAATTACTATTGCTATATCTGTTGTTGTTTCTAATGCCACCTGTCTGACGAGTCCACGAAATTCATCGTGGCAAGGGACAAGGGATTTACGCTCGTCGTTAGCCGTAGCCTTGCGGACCATGTAGTTGACAGTACGATTTGGCTCGGCTTTCCCCCCAATTTTATAGAACACCCTGAGGAGATCAGGCACCTCCCACATTTCTTCCCCTTCCACCAACCTCACTAGAGGATTTGCGGCTTGACGGTTATTCAGAGTACCCCTATGCTACAAAGGCACTATACATTTAGAAACACCCATGCCTTCTTCGGGATTTGAACCCAGGCCCAACGGTACAGTAGTCAGCATCACTAACCCCTATGCTGGATGATGGCTTCATTGTATCTGCTTTCCTTCATTAGTAAAATTACAAAACGTAAGTTATTTTTATTTAATTTTAGTTAATGCCATACTCGGAAACAATTCAAGGTCTGTTAGCGGTAGACCTCGTAGCTTTGAGCCATGACTTACGACGAAAAATTCTGAGCCGACACATCTTCTCCTAAGTTCCACTTTACGCGCATGAGAGAACTTTAACTCTCGACAGATTAAATATTCAAAAGTTCTTCAACACGGCAAGTCTTTAGTAGCAATACCGTGGGAAAAAATAATTTATCAAACTTAAGATCATATTGTTTCTGAACTACGGCTAAATCGCAACTAACAACACAGAAGACTATCATTAAAATCGTTTTGAATATTTTTGAAAGTTCAGAAATATATTACGAAAGGGTTTTAAATTTCAGTGATATTCCTACGTTTTTGGATATTTTTTCGCAAATTCCCTTTTGTCTTCTCAGTGCCTTGCCAAATTCACTTAAATTCTCGTCCATATTTCCGACATAAAACCTTATATTATGTTTGCCGTGTTAGATGAAATTAAAGCATAAAACAATATTTTAAGGCGTGTTGGAAAGCTAAAATCCTATTTTTTTCACAATTTGAGATTTTTTCATTTTCAAATTGAGTAGATTTTAACCTTTCAAAAAATACATTACTTTAACCTATAGGGTAATTAGAAGCCCTTAAAACCTATTTTTAAATAATCAATTTAACTGGGTGGCAGCCATTTGAATAGCATACGTGCTGAAAAAATGTAAATAAAGGTAGCACGTTTTACTTAAAAAGTTGAATGGCAAATTACAAACCAAGCATATAGCATGTCTTTGTAAAATTGACCTTTTTTTTAATTTCCCAAACCGATTACAAGCCTTACTGTATACGGTAAAATCAGTGATTTAAAATGTAAAAAAAATTTTGATATTTCGATGTACTTTTTTTGAAAAACTACTGTTCATAGGTATATACATTTTTATGATATATTTATTATGATGGCTAATATATACTAAAATGAGCTTTTTGTAAAAAACTCGAAAATTTACTTTTTACAAATTTTTTTAAGTGAAAAATGGGTTCAATTTCACTATGTTTGAAAAAATATTTTATAAATTATGGAAAAATTCAAAATTAGCTAAAACATCATTTCATTATAATGAGAAAGATGTACTTTAATTGCATGAAAAATTTGAAACATGTACATATAACAGATTTTGAGAAAAGGTACATCAAAAACAACCAATTTAACATTGTCGGTATATATAGAGAGAGGGAGGTTTCCTACTCTCCTTAAATTGAATTAGAGTGACGAAATGTAATTAGATAAGTTTATCATAACTATTTATGATAATCTAAAAACACAATTTTAGTTCCATTATTACGTTGTTTTACTCATATACCTGAATGTCAAAGAAAACTGATAACAGTGTTTGATAGTCTCTAGTATGCTTTCGGTACTAATCATTTTTGCTAGTCACTTCTGAAATATAGTAATACCTAGATTTAATCTACACCGCCTTACGCGAACCCGGAGAAACGCATTTTTCAAATCTCGTTGATACGTCTTTGATTTGAGAAAAAAAAAATTGTAAAATTGGGTAGAGTGGTGGCTGATTGGAAAAATTCGTCGGTCTAGCCAGACGAATAGAGGTGGAAGTGGATAGTGGTGACGTTCAAGAATTGTTGGATTCCCACAATCTGAAGCTGACATTGGATGAGCTCATAGAAGATTGATTGATTGAATATTAACATCGCACTGTTCAGCTACATAGAGAGCTTTTGGCGACGGACCCACGTAATTTTGAACCATGGTCAGAGGCGGCGTGGTGGACGACTTACCCTGAAGCTGGCACCCCCTCTCCTAACTGCTACACCACAACGGAGGACGTTTCAGCTCTCGACAGATTTGCTTGCATCGCTGCCTACACGGCGAGTCTTTGGTGGTTTGGAACCGGAAAGCAAGCCAGGTAAGACACGGTCGATACCTGTACCGCTCAAGCTACCCGCGGCCACGTGAGCTCATAGAAATGCCAGAAGTAGGAAAGCATATGATATTGAAGAAATTTATTTTTTAGATCCAGTTCTATCAGAAAATCGAATGACGTTAGAAATTTGACACAAAACCTCAGTTTAATTAGAGAAAAAAGCGTCCAAATTTTTAAAAAATATAGACTCCAATGATGAGCGTATATCAAATTTTTTAAAATCCAATGATGAGCATATTTTTTAAATAAAATAAGGATTAAAAAATTTAGTGCTGCGTGAACGTTTTGCGGGAGAAAAAAAATATTTGCGCTGGTAGACTACTTTGTTACATTTTTTATAGGAAACCTTCTACATCAAAAAATAGCTTTGTTTGCTAACTTTTGTATTTTTGTCAGAAAGTGACTTCCCCTAAAGTCGTTCCCTCATAAATCTTGCTTACCTAAAGTGAGAGGAAACAAAGCAGGACCAGAAAACTTTCATTTATAACTTTTCTTTTATTTTTGCCAAGCACCATAATCATATACAACAGATTAAACCACAAGTCAATACCCTAGGGAGATGATATAGAAAGCAATAAACCCTAAGTATGAACAAAGCTAGTAATCCGAATTTAATTTATATGTAATCTATCTTAACTATAAATTTACAATCTTCTGGATTTAATAGAAATTGCTTGGCAAACACAGATTTTAACTTAAGGTATCCAACTGCCTAAAATCATGATTTTTTTCAAAATTGGCAGAATTTTTGCCGTTTATTTATAGACCATCTTAATATATAAAAATACCGGTTTTTATTTTCACATTCACTAGAACAAAACTACAGGAAGTGTTTTTAACTAAAAGAAGATACGCGCTTAACACCAAGATATCAGAAACTTTAAAATGCGTTTTACTCTAAATGTGTTTTTTCAACTTCAAACGTGAAGCCGATTGCTCAGAAAAGTTTGGTAATTTAATGGAAACTTTTTTAGCAAATGTTTTGTATAACAGTAGTTTTCAGATTTATCAATCACTGTGATAAAATTTACAGTCTATGTAATATAAAGGTATTACTATTTTGCTTTTTTTAAGGAGAATTCCCATATAGTCACTAAGATAAGAAGGCTCTAGTTTTAGTAAAAATTAAAATAACTTTAATATCCTGATGGTCATTTCAAACATGAATAACAAAGTAACACATTAAAATTGAAAAATTGAGAATTGTTCCGAATAATGTTTGTACAAGTGAGCTACGTTTATTTAATTTTTTTGTACATTTTACCAGTTTTTTTCCATTTAATAATAATAAATTTTTCTATTTTCAATTTTACATTTTGCTTAAAATATACTAAATAAACCTAAAATCACAAAAATCCCCATATCTTCATTTTTCAAAAAAGTTGTACCAAGTAGTCGGATACTTAAGCTGCGAAAATCAACTTTATTATATCTCACCTTCATGTATACCATAACATTTTCAGCTCCTTCTCATACAATTGAAAGAAGCAGTATATCTTTGGGAAATGGAACGCGAGATGTTCCTCCATCCCATATCAGAATGTATTTAGGCCTTGATGGAGAGCTTCCTGTTGAATGGACTAAAAGTATCAGTGAGTTAACACTATTCGCTGTCTTCAATTTATGGAACAAGAAATTGATTAGAAAAATGCTTGCTTGTATTATGGTGCGGGTGAATAATTTAAAATTAAGAAAAGAAACATGAAAGTAAATGAAAAATTGAAAATGGTCATTCGCCACGAGGAGAAATGACTCAGGTAGTACTAAGGGGATATGAGTACAGAGAATGTAAGGCCTCTTAGTATTAACATTAAGATTTTCCGTTGAGACATTGGGTTATTAAAATTTGGCGAATTATCAAAAATTTGAATTCCCTATTTGAGTTATATTTCAGTTGCGCGCTTTTGGAAAAAAGGACTAAGTGAAATTTTTGCGGTACCGTTGTCTAATATTGTCCGTAGAAAGGAACAGGCGATGTTACCCAGTACAAGGTTTATTTTGTCGTAGTATCTTGCACGGGCAGCCACAATTGAAGACTTTTCCGATGCTTTTACGCCTATCCGCCTGGTGGAGAGTTCTAGAATGACCACCAGGGGAAGGTCTTTATAAATTCAATTTACATAATTTTGAAATGTCCATATAATATTTAAAAGCCTGATTAAAGTTAACAACAGAAGTATACAAGAGGCAGTGAGAATAATAAATAACTTGAAAGTCATGATTAAAGTTAAACAGCAGGTATCTGGGAAGCTTCAAGCCGAGCCGTCTGCATGATAGAGCGATTAACGCTACCGTTCGGCCGCTGGGAAGCTTATCAGTTTGAGCAAAATATTTTTGATTGAGGGCTGGTATTTTGGAATTGCTTTCATAAGAATAATATTTGAAAAAGGGATGATTTACCTCACTGACAATAGTCCTTGACGTTTCGGAGGTGTCATATTCCCATCTTGTGCAAGGTACAACGGTGGAATCGTTCTGAATCACCTCGCATTGGTTGTCGCTGTGATTGCTTCCCTGAGGCTGAACACCTTCGCTGAGAGCTCACGTTGGGTAGGGAATGTAATGGACATGTATTCCTGCCTTATACCTAGCATGAACTGCATTTTGAAACCCACGATGAACACTCTCCGCTGCCTGAGGTCCAGCTGCCCACCAAAATAGAACTCCATATCTTAACTGGCGCCATACAAAAAGGAAACAGAAGTAATATAAAAAGAAAATTTTTCAATTTTATTAAAATTTTTCCCTCATTAAATAGTTACAATTCATATAAATGTGTATATATGTAGGACAGAATCACAACGTTAAGTGTTAATTAATTTTGTTAATCATCATTCAAATTATCTTGATAATCCAAAACAATCGATGTGTATATAAATTTCGAAGTTCAGCCAGAATGCTTTAAAACGTGAGAAAAATACCTATTCAAATTTTTGAACCTACATTGACCAAAGCAGCTTCGTTAAGTCGCCAATGTAGTATATTTGTATTCTTTAAATAATTAGTTTAATTATTTGAATTTGTATTAGTCCTCGTGTTAAAATTATTGTATTGTCATCCAAAATAATCATATATATAAAATGTATTTTATTAACGATTGAAAATTCCACCAAGATAAATAAGTAAATATACAGAGAGTCTGAACTAATAGTATGTGTGCGTAGGAATTGAAAACAACAATAGTAGAAACAAGTAATATAAAAAAAATATTTTTTAAGTCAATTCCTACTTAGATAAACAAAGAAAATTTTTATTTTAGCTACTTTTCATTAAATAGGTACAATTAATATAAATATGTATATACATATGACAGAATCACAACATTAAGTGGTCGTGTTAATTTTTTATTAATTATCATTAAAGTATCTGTGTCCTAAACCAAAAATAATCATGTATATAAAATTTCTTGTCAATTCATGTATCCAGGTATATAGGGAACAATAATTTAAAAAGCACATAAATGGATGGTACTGATATTTAGTGTCACTTAGAATACATGCATACAATTATTTTAACGACATTATGAAAACAAAAATGTTTAAATGCAATATTTTGGCAAAAATAAACTTAGAATAACCTATTTTTAAAACGTTCTCCTTTTATAAAAAGTAAACAAAATAATAATATTGCTATATAAGAAGATAAGAGTCTGAACTAAGAGTTTTGAAAAATTCACATTTTCAGAATAACCACCAATTAAATTAATTATCGGTGTATTTTTCTTAAAATTTCTCCCCTGTGCTGTAGTAAAATATGGATAAATCTACTTCTAAGTTATATATTTCAAAAATTCTAGTTCAGTCTCTTATTTTAGGTCTGAGATATATACAGGCAAAATATTATTACTAATAGAAGCATTTTCTCACTCAGAAAGGTTTTGAAAATTGGAATAATTTGAAATTTCTGAGTTCATTTTTTGTTAAAATATTGTACATAAATAATTTTTTATAGTAATAATATTCTTAAAACAATTTTACATACGTGTTCTAATCTAAATGACACTAAAAATCATAAATATTTTCCATTTATGAGCTTTAATAAATCACGATTTCCAAGGCATAGTTAGATACTATAAGCACTTATGAATATACACATTAACGATTGAAAATTCTGCCAAGATAAATAAATAAATAAATATATAGAGAGTGTGAGCTAATAGTAGGAATTGAAAAACAATGACTCATAAACTACACGTTTTTTTTTTTTTTTTTGGGGGTCGAACGAAAACCGGAACTGAATCGAAAAAAAATATCGGGTCAATATATCTTCAGTTATTCTGTTACTATATAACCAGCTGGTTTCAATATTTACTTATTTAACACCAATCATATAATTATCAACATACAATGATTCTTGTCCGAATGAGGTACTCATGAAATAAAATTTTAGGGATATGATTTGTTTCCTGGCATCGTAATAACGAAGGAAGAGCTTAAAACTATTTTCAGCTCGAAACATCAATGTGAAACTGTAATACAAAATAAGAGCAACTTCACTAAGCTCCTGATAACTCACTGCTACCATCAATCTAATATATCGGCAATTTACTGCATTACTTTTTTGTCGCGCAATTTTTCTTTTTTTGAATTGAATTCAGTATTAAATTATCTTTACAAAGATATAAAATACTTCGCATTTTGTGCAATATAAAATTTTTGTAAGCATACAAAAGTAAAATACATAACAAATTAAAAAGTGTCCATAATTTTGGTCACCACTGTATATTTTTTAAAGTTTGACTTTATCAATTTTTGTGTGTATGTGTGTGCAAAATCATTCTTTCTCCAGAGACTAGTTTGCAATTAATTCGAGATTATTCTAAACCTTTCAACAATTGGACCTCGTTATTTTTTTTTTCTTCTTTTTTCTCGATTGTTATACTTTTCCGTCCCCCGTATGATGAAAAGGGTTTGAGGAGTTTCCGGAAACTAAGTATTGTGATTAACTTGTGTATCAAGCTGATTCAATTGTGAAATCCAAAATAAATCAGTTATTCCTATAGAACATTAGAATCTATCGAGAAAATACCACTACAGAAAATATTTGAACAGCTGAAGTGACAGTCATGGTTCTATGCGTGACAAAAACGGAATATATTGACAATCTTGTTAAGGCTATTAGATGAATTACCCAAAAATATTAATAAAGTAAACGTTTTTTTCCTTCTTTTTTTTTTCTATTCAATAATAACTTGCATAAAATTCTGATTCATTCATTACAAAACGAAAAACATAAAATAAAAATGTAAGCGTCAAGTACTGAAAAACGTAATAAATCATTTTACCTTTTTAATGAAGTTAGAATAGAATTAACTATGTGTGTCTGTGAATCGTTACACATTACAATACATAAAAATTAATTCTGACCAGCATTTAACCGCTGTTTCGTTTTTTATCTTTCGTATTTCTTTTTTGTGTCTGAATAAGCTAGAAAAATAACGAAAACAATTATTAGTAAGTTAAAGTCGAACAAAGGTGTCGGCAACCTCTTTTAGCTGTTGCGTGCCAAACCAATCTACCAATATGATTCAGTGTCACACAAGACATTTTTGAAACAATTCTCTCGATTCTTGAGGTAATGCATGCAGAAATGGAGAGGTCAATAATATAGATACTTGCAGTTTTATTATGTTGTAATAACTTTATTACTTTCTTAAATACTTCTCCATATAATCAACTACTACACATAATTTATCTTGATTAAACACAGTTCTCTTGATTAAATATAATTCCATTAACTAAATACAATTATCTGGGTTATCATTACAATCAAACTACAATATCAGTTGTGTTAAAACATTCCCGAGAAACTCTCTCTTCTGTATTACACCAGACCACGCCTGCGTGTCGATCTCTCACTGAAAGGATTTCATTTCCTTTGGCCCAAAACAATTCAGCGCTTCGCGCTTCCAAAACACAAGGGACCTTTTTTTTCTGACTGCTCCGCATGAGTTCAAAAACCTTTCTCTCTCAAAACGTAGCAACCCCTCTGAAATCGCGCCGATCTGCGCCAACATTCCATAATTCCCGCCAACAGTAGTCTCAGACACTACATATGTATTACTTTTGCATCCTTTAATGATATTTCTTAACATAAAAATAAACAGCATAAAATAAATATTTCTTCAATAACAATAAAAAAAATTAATTTTACATTTATTATTTATTTTTAAACATATTTATTAAAATAAGATAATGAAAATGTAAAACATAAGTATTTCTCTTCATTACACTTAAATAAAAGATAAATAAAAATTTTAATGCGAACCTAGTACTTGCACTGCCCTACTTTCTTATCGCAAAATCAGGGATATGATTTGTGACTTTCAACTTGACACGATTCTGAGATTCCGTCGTTAAACTATTTCTTTGCGGAAATGAAATATTCTTTATATGAGGAAGGATTTTTTTTTCTACTTTGATATGCAGATCTAAAAGGGAAAATCTGAGCACATCCAATTTTCTCTCATCAAACAATTAAATCTGTCCAGCAATGACATTCCATAACTTACAAACTAGCTATAAATTTATTTGTAGAGATATCTTTCAGATTTTTTTCGGAATTCCGTAAATCTCCATAATTCTGAAAATTTTCGTCAAATAAGGCCCATTACAAATTTATCAACTTCTATCCATTCAAAAATTTACAAATTTGTGAAATAATGCCTAGTACCACTAAGAATTGTACAGCGTGCCATAGGTTGATGACCCCTGATCTAACTTCATATGTAAAATTTTTCAAATCATAGCAAATCGAAATGGATACTACATTCGTATTCTTTATAATTCAATCGAAGATATATTTGAAAAAAAATTTCATAATTAATTTTTAAAATATACTAAAAAAAAAAAACTTAAAAATTATTTTTGGGGAAACTTTGGTTAAAAGTAGATTTTTTATATGGTCCTTTTGGGGGAAAATTCTTTATTGCGCGGAAAAGAGGTTATTTTCAAAAGACAGTTTTTTAAAATTTTTAAATGCTTTTTAAGTAAATTAAAATTTCTATTAATTTTAAAACTTTTTAAGGGGAAATTAGAAAACCAAAAAATTTAAAAATAAACCGTATCATAATTTTGGCCATTTATCTAAAAAATTAATTTTTTCGCCCTCTAACCCCCGATTTTACGCCAATATCAAAATTCCACCAATCCAAAAAGTTTCTATAGGTAAAAACTTGGGGGAATGGAATTTGATAATGGAAATACTGGAATTTTTATATGGGCCGTCAATTAATTCGCTTTAAATATAATTTCCCCTTTGTCATAGCTTACAAACCCCTTTGTTTTTTAAAAAGTTTCTTTTTTGTTTAAAAAAGTTTTTACCTTTTGATTTTGGGAAAAAAGGTTTTTTAATCTTCCGTAAAGAACCCCCAAGGTTATGTTAAGAAAGAGGTGGGGTAAAATTAAAGTTAAATTCTTTGTGGGAAATGGTAAATTTATTGAACTAAATTGAATTTTAGTTTTTGGTAATTTTCCATAGTGATTAAAAAAGGGTTTTTTAAAAATAATTTACCGTACAAGAATGAAATCAAATTTGAAAACTATAAAATAGAATAACATTAATATGAAACTAAAAAATTAATATAATTAACGTAATGATCATTTACAATAATCAGCTATGTTCACTTTAAAAAACAAATAATATAAAAAAGAATCTTAAGTCAATTCCTACTGAGGCGAACAAAGCAAAATTTTACTTTAGTTATTTTTTATTAAATGGTTACAATTAAAATAAAAAAAAGTATGTATATACATATGACATAATCACAATATTAAGTGACAAAATAGAAAGTTGTTTGCCTTGCAATTTTCCACACATTTTCCTTTTTATAAATAGTGTTGAACTATTTTTTATTTGTTTGTTACTATTTATTCGTTAATTAAATTTAATTATTCTAATAAAATGGTATGGTAAAAAAGAAATCACATTCTCAGAATCTAGGCCATCCCAAGTTGAATTCGAAACCACAACCTTTGAATTAGAAGCCCAACGCGCTTCCATTGCGCTAGAGGGATACAACAAACTATTTTCTTTCCTATATTTGCTGTTGGACTATTATTTTCGTTTGTTACTATTGAGTTATTTTTAATTTTATTAATGAATTAATATATTTGAAAGAAAACTGTATTAACATCAAAGTGTCATCCACTACAAGTTTTAAAAAAATGTATTTGAACTTGAATGGATGAATAAAAAATATTTTATTAATGATTGAAAATTTAAACAAGATATATATGTAATAATTCCCAGTAATTTTATCTTTAAAAGCTTTTGATCTATGTATGGTCCAGTCCTTTAAGATAACAGTTTAATTATTTTAATTAGTTATCCGCATACTGGGGACTTCTGGAACTACATCCATCCCCCCCTCCCAAATCACGTGATTTCCCACTGGGTATAAATAGTGAGGTCTCTGGAAAATTCCGTCTTTTCTGTCTTTGTCTTTAACCATGTAGTTGATTGATATTTTAATTTTCTTTGTTCTGTTTTATGTGTCTTGTGCTTCTTGTGATGTTGCAACGCTATACATTAAATTCTGAATAAACCAGATTTACTATTTCAAAGGACTGCCTCGTCGATATCATAAATATGCAACATGAAACTTACAGTAATCTTCACCGCCGATCCCGTTCTTTATAGGATTACTACAGTTACCATTACTACGCACAAGCAATATTAAAGAAACATTTGATGTATATATATAAAACGTTTCAATTCCTTCTATTAGTTCTCTCCCTATATATATATATATATATATATATATATATATATAGGGAGAGAGTGAAATAATGGAAGAGGAATTTAAACATTTTATAGTACAAAATAATGTATTTTTTTAATGGGAGTCTATCATTAGCAATTTTTTTATTATAGCATCTTAGTACGTAATTTATTGTAACATTAATATGAATTTATCAACTTACTTTTACCTTTCATGAAATAGCCATATACTTAATTGAAGCAGTACTAACATAACAATAAGTAAATATAATAAACATTAATGATGAAAAAGTAAAAAAAAATGAATAAATGAAAGCTCTTAATTCGAGTAAACAAACAAGTTTATTTTACATGAAATTGAATTCTTCTACATAAGCTAAGCATAGATTTAGAACATGTATTCAAAAATTAAAATGCGAGATAAATTATTTTTTTAAAAAATATTGAGCTATTATCTAAACAATGATAATTATTTATGAACTTTTCTGAAAAAAGAAAAATATAATTGCACGCGCGTATATGTGCATTTTCTCTAAATATATTAAAGTTCTAAATAAATGCGAACAATGCAAATATAATAATAACATAAAATATACTGGTAGAAATTGTAGATAATAGTAATAATAGTAGAGAAGTTGTATTTGACTTATGTAGTTCTGTAGTAATGTTTAGATGAAACATAGACTCCCGCTTTCTTAATTAAGAAAATTTATCTCACACACATATGTAATTTCGAATAAACGTAATAATTTAAAGCAATAATAAAATGATATTAAGGAAGATCTAAGTTCTTTTCTTTTATGTTATAAGTAAAGCCCTTTCATGTCTTCATTTTGATTCATTACTCTTTTTTTGGCCCTTCATTTATTCAATAACTTATAAAGTTTATAAACTTACAATACCTGTGTGTTGTATCCAAGCAAATCTCCTTATACATTTAAAAGTCGGTTTTTAAAAAGTACAAAGACTTTTTCAAAAATGTTCTCTAAACTTTGTTCTTTTTATGTGTGATGCACCTCGATTTCTTCCACATAGTATGTTTTTTATTATAGCTATCCATTATGCAGGCATATTTATTCTGTTTTAGATTAGATAGAGTCTAATAAACAGGGCTTACTCAGATATATTGCATGTGATCTAATAAAATAGTGATTATATAAAAATATTTATGCAATCTCACTTTTTAAATAAAATATACTTTTTTAAATAAGATAAACAGAAAGTATTTCAATCCCTCGGTGCACAATTTTTTTTAAAACGGACAAGAAAAATTTATTTCTCTTAAGTAAAATAAATGATTTTTTTGTTTTGTTCTAAAATGTATTCTCTTAAATGTATTTTCTTTAGAAAATACATTTTAGAGCCTTGTTTTGTCTAAATAAATAAATTAATTAATCAAATTTAATTTTAATTTCGTATTTTAATCTCACATTGCAGATAACAGTCAAATATTGCAATTTTACGTACAATGACATTTATTATTTTATTTTTGTAAATAGCTATTTAGGGCTGTTTTCGGCTAATGTTACAGAATAGGACACAAATTCGGAATAATTTTTCAGATTTAAAAGTACTCAAACATTAATATTATATTCTGGCCTCACTACCCAATAGAAAATTTCCATATTTTTCATCACCATTTTACCCGATTTTTGAAACATTTTTTTTTTTTTATAAAATGTGTTTCGCTTTTTTCCTCAATACGTAATGCTAAATGAGTACCCCTTTACATGTTAAAAATAAAACAAATTTATTAATGAAATTTTTCAAATTTAAAAAAATTCTACATTTTAAACAAATAGAGTTACAATTAAAAATTTATAAAAATTGTGGCATTTTTTCTGTCTGAAAATGTGTTCCACCTTAAGTTTACACTTTTGTACATACGGCGAAAACAGCCTTAAAAATATATTTTCATCAGTAAAAATATGTAACTATACTTTTTCAATAGAAATACTAATGATAGTAGTATTTAGATAAAAATATATATTCAAATTTTTCTTTTGTGTGATATATTTGGCAGTAAAATGCAGCACATAGCCCAACATTGCAATTATAACACACATAATGACTGTCTTTTCTTTATTTCTTTTTATTTTGTTTTTTTTTTTGCTATCTCTTTTTGCACAAAATGCAGCGCAGTATTGTGGATGCTTCTTTTTATAGAGTTGGTGAAACAAAACGAAAATCACATTCCTTTAGTCTTGAATTCTAGAAAATTTTTCCCCGTTTTTTCTTTTTGTATCACTATAGAGGTCATTCAAAATTTTAAAACACTTAGGTTTTAAAGTTATATTTTAAAATTTTTGGGAGTATTAAAAGTAGTTCCTCCAGCATCAATCCCTTTTTTGTAGTTTAATTTTTCCCACAATTAAATGCTTCAAACAATTATTTTTGGAATTGTGAAAAGTTGATGAAAGAACTAACTTTTCTGAATGAAACGACCTCCACGTAAGTTTTTTTTTAAATTTAAAAAAAATAAAAAAAATCAAAATAGCTAGATCCGAGAATAAGGTGTTTTTATCATAATTTTTTTTGTTTAAAAAACCCTAACTGTTAATATGTAGGGAAGATGCATGTCAGGTGAAGCATTATTTCCCCAACATTCATTTTAAACCCAAAGTATTTATGGTATACCAGTTTCCTTACTGTGTTCTGTATTTCCCAATTTGATGGTTTTATAATACTTCTAAAGAAAACTGCATACACATTTTTCATTTTGTTTCTTTTCCCCATTCCCGGGAAGGGGATCATCTTCAAAGATTTATAATTTGCTTTTTTTGACATTTGGGAAGTCAAAAATGGATGTCGTTTCACCCCCCCGTTAAATTTTAAAAAAGTTTCGGCACCATCATTTGAAATTTAAGGGTTTTTTTTAAATGTTAAACCCGCCCCTTTTTTTTGGTATCGAAAAATTATGGGAAATTTAAACGCCAAACTATTTTTTCATATGTAATTTTATGTTAATTTTATGATGGCTACAACCCAATTTTTAGCATCTGTTTTTCTTTTGGGTAGATACAGCAATTATCATCCAAAATTTTGTTTGGCAGACCCTTTTCCCGAAATTACGCCAACCGCCCCTTTTTGTGTGTTTTCATCCTAAGAGAATTTGGCCCTTTTAAAAAATTTTTTTTTCCATCTGAATACAGTAGCACGACATGGAGATCCATCACCAAATGCTAACTGCTGTCGTTGAACGCATTTGTCTTGAAATACTCCCAATTAAAATCATAAAAAATCATAGCCCGATAATTTTCCCAGTAAACAATTTTCTCTGTGTAAAATTTATTCTCCCAAAAACTACTTGAAGTCTAAGAAAAAATTTTTTTTTCATTATTCCGATACGTTCGGAAAACGTTTTTGGGGATAAAGGGAAAATTTTTCATAAATTTTAGTGTCATGTTTTAAAAAGAAAAATTGTTTTAAGGAATTTTACAAAACAAATTTTTAAATAAAAAATTTCAAAAATTAACTAAAAAACCTTTTTTGCAAAATATTTTGGTGAAAAATTTTATTATAATAATATTTTTTTTATAAAACTGACCCTTTTCAGAGGTCAAATTGTTTTTTAAAAAATTACATTTTTTTAAGTTAAATATTTGAAATAATTCGGGTTTTTTCTTAAAATTTTCCCTCGTTTCGTAAAACGGATAAACCCACTTCTAAGTTATATATTCAAAACCTTAGTTGAGCTTTTGTACAGAGGCAGCTAATACACCCAAAATATTTTAATGGATTTTTAAAAAAGAACATTTTAAAAAAAGTTTAATCTGTTTTTTTTTTACCGAAATATATTCTACTTAAATAATTTTTTTTTGTAATACTATTTTAAAACATTTTATTAGTTTTCTAATCTAAGTGACATAAAAAAACATAAATATTATCCATTTATACGCTTTTAAAATCACGGTTCCCAACGTAGTCGGATACCTTAAACCAGTTTTTTTTTTTATTTATTTATTTTTGTAACTTTTTTTTTGGGTGTCTCAAATTTTTGGGGTCCCCCAATAGTTTCGTATACATTTTCTACTAATTTACTTGAAATCAAATTTTTTTTTTTATTTCCTTTTTTTTTTTTTGTTTGGTTTTTTTTTGTGGGGTTGTGTTGGTGGGGTTGTTTTTTGGTGTTGGTTTGTTTGGTTTTTGGTTACAAAACTTGGGCCAAAAATTTAATTTTATTAATAAAAAATTAAATATAGAAACAAATTTACTATATTTAAAAAATAACAGAGGGAAAATCACTTGGGTGCAACTGTTACTTATTTTAGCGGAAAAAAAACAAGAAAAATGACCCCCTTAATACCAGTTCAAAACCCGCAGGTGAATTAATCCAGGTTTATGAAAAAGGGGAAAAATATTAAAATTAATTTTTTCAAATTTAAAATAAAAAAAAAATAAAACCATAAAAAAAGTGCACCCTAAAAATAAAGGTTTTAATAATGAGTTTTAAACGGATTAAAATTAAAAATAGAATAAAAGTTCAAAAAAAAAAAACTTATTAAATTTCCTTTTTAAAGGGGGGAAAGCAGGTAACTAAAACAACTTAAAAAGGTAACAAATTTTAATTAGAATTTTAATTTTTTTTTAAAATTATTGAAATTTGTTTTTTTTTTTAAAATTTAAAAGAAATTAAAAAAGATTAAAAAAAAAAAACATAATAAATAAAAATTTTTTTAAAAATTTAAAATTTTAAAAAAAAATTTTAAAATTGTTTTTTTTAAAAATTTTGTTTTAATTTTTTTTTTTTATTTTTTTTAAAAAAGTTAAAAAAAATTTTAAAAACAAAAGTTCAAAGTTATTTTTCCTTTTAAAAGTTTTTTTATTTGAGTTTTTTTTTTAAATTTCTTTTTTTAAAAATAACCTTTTTTTTTTTCTTTCGGGATTTTTTCTGTTTCGAATAAAAACTTCAAAATTTTTACACAAGGAAAAATATAGTAAATAGTTATTTAAAATATGGGTATTAAGCATAACAATGGATATTACAGTTAAATTATGATTCATTAAAAAAATTTTTTGAAAATAATATATATATATATATACTTTGTATGAATTTTTTTTTGTGATTTAATACAAGGAGTGTGTTATGCGATATAATAGAGTTATTTAAGAACAATTTTTATGACAAACATTGTAATTTTTCGAAGCAATTCACAAGAGCATGAAAATTGGTAATTACTTGGAAATTTGAGAAAGGGATACAAGTATTAAATGACAATACAAGAATTGAAACAAGAAAGAAGAATTAGTTTTATTATTTCAATTTAAAATTTTTTTTTTTAATTTTGGAAAAAAAAAAAAAACATTCTTATGGAAAATGTGTTGTTGTTTTTTATTCTCATCTAAGATTTAATATTAGAAACCGAATGTAATTGTAATGATGCTTTCTTAGTAAAATATTTATCTACATTTCGTAGAACTTTAAGAGAAAAATAATTTTGATTAAATACTTACGATTTTTTACCCTTGATTCTGATGAAATGGCTCTTAATTTGTCATTAAATTCTTTGATATGTTATCAGATTTCTAAGATAAATAAGCAGAAAGAGAAGGAAGACAAAAAGTTTGATTTGATTATGTTGCACAATTTGGAAAATTTAAAATGATTTTTCAAGCTCTTAATTAAAAGAATGTTCAAAAGAAAAATTCAAGCTTACTTCAGTATAACCACACATGTCACAATCGAAGTAATGATAAAGAATAGAGAGAATAGCTTTTGATTGTGAATTATTCACCTGTTTCGTCTGGAATTATTCAGCTGCGCTGTTACAATCGACGAAATTATCGTTTCATAGAGGTAAGGCACATAAAGATTTACTACGGCATTTCTACGAAATTGTAGGAATAACCGTCTTTGTTATGAACAAGAATATTGTGCATACAATGAAAATAGTTTTACACGAAACTGAGGGGGACTGAAATATTTTTCCATGTTAAAAGAATTCTATATTAAAGGATAATGAAAATGAAAACATATATTCCACAAAAGTAAGCTTATTAGAATACATTTTATTTGCAAAGATATGTATATATGCATGCATTTAATAAAAATCAATGAAACAAAAACATTCACAAGAACTTCATAAATTTAATAAAAGATAAATGAATTTTTTTTGAAAAACAAAACATTTATTGAGATTGAAACCAATTTGCTGTCATGGTTGGTAAAACTTAATTAGCTTCCCCCCGAACATCTTTTAATACTATATCATTTCTTTTCTTGAAACGCGTTCAAACCATGCTTTATTTGTAGAAAATGTAATACCCATTTGTTTAGCAAGTTCATTTCTTCTTTCTTGCATTAAGGTCCCGATAAGGGAGCAATCTGAAATTTCGCTTGTTTAAATTGGTGTCATGGTCTGTAAAACTTGATTAACTTCACCGCGAACATCTTTTAGTACTATGTCATTTCTTTTCTTGAAAGATTCCAACCATCTTGTATTTGCAGAAAACTTAGTATAACCCATTTGTTTAGCAAGTTCATTCCTTCTTTCTAGCATTAAGGTCCCGATAAGGGAGCATTCTGTGATCTCTCAGGTTTGAAGCAAACAAGCAAAGCCGTCTTGAAATTCTCTTTGCTTGGCCGTTCTCATTCATTTTCACTCTGCCTCAAACTTACTCCTTTCAAAAATTTCCGTAATTTGCTCTCTGTTTTTTAATTTTGATAATGTGGAGTTAGGAACACCAAAATCTTAATATATTTCCGTTTTCGCCTTTGGTGCTTGATCAACCGCCTTAAGAAGCTTCATATTCATTTTAAGAGAAATAACAGTTTGAATTCTCTCTGAGCTCTTTGCCGTTGTACTCGTATAAAGGTTCTTCTGAAATAGGCGGGAAAAACGGGAGTGATTGGGTGAATATTAACGTCGCTCTGTTCAGCTACACGAGGGCTTTTGGCGATGGACCACGTAATTTTGAACCATGTTTAAGTGACGTGGACAACACCTGAGCTGCCACCCCCTCTCCTAACTACCATACCACACCAATGGGAGGACGTTTGAGTTCTCGAAAGATTTAACGTGCATCGTTCCCTACACCAGGGTTTGGCAAACCAGTGGCACGCGTGCCATGAATGGCACGTGACACAATACTTTGGGCACGCCAGTGATCAAAATTTTTTTTGCATTTTATTTCAAAATAACGAAGTTCACTCTGAAATATTACGAATAAACGCGAGTAATCGGTCGCGGGATGGCTGGGAGCACACTCGTTTGTTTTTGTCTTGCTTTAATTGTTCTTGTACACTCTTGTTTTTGTCTTTTGTCGTGGATTACAGGTACTTTTGATGCAAAATTTGTCTACGCATAGCATAGTCAATTTCGTTGACACAAGTGTATTTTAAAATTTATTTGTGTTATATTTACGATTTTTAACTGTTTTTTTTAACGTGGCTAGTTCAGTAAAAGAACAAAAAGTGTAAGTTATTAGTAAAGGCGACAAAAAGCGGCTTGTGTTTTATGTGCTGGAATAGTGGTATGCAGAACATCGTCTGCAAAACGGCATTTTGAAACAAATTCTCTGGGCAAAAAAGTGAGCCACAGCACAAATAATTAATTCCTTAAAAACCTATTGACATATGACTCCAATTGAGCATGCATTCTACTAAAAGTAACATCTTACAATCCTAATATAAGTTTTTTGTCATCCAAAAGCTGCAACAACAGAACTCACGCTAATATTACTTTAATTTGAATTACACGCATAACTAGAACATTTACAACTATATAGTACAAAAGGTATTTTTTCGTTGTAAATAAGGAGTTTTGTGTGTTCTTATTATTTAGTTGTATTACTACTCTTTTCCAATAATCACAAGTCAAAATTATTTGACGACACGTTAAACACTTATTTAGAAAAAAAAAATGGTACTTTGGTCCATAAGGTTCGCCCTGTCCTACACGGTGGGTCTTTAGTGGTACTGAACTCGTGACAAGGCCAGCCTCTATCCGATACTTTGATCCGATACTTTGGCCAGACCACCCGATACGATACCACGGCACAGGAAAAAACGTGAACTAAACTCGAATAAACAAAATTGGTCCGTGTCACACATTGTTTTGTGGATATTTCAAGGTCAAGTTAGCCTCCTTTCTGTGAAACATGGGAAACCGCTTGTCTCTCTTTTCACACTTCTAAATTTCGCCTACGTGGTTGGTGTTTTCCGTAATTTGTTCATCCCCAAAAGGGAACACTTTTCTTATTAAGCGATTTTCGTTTCGTGTTAAAAGAAAAAAAAGATGAAAATACTTAGTAGTTTGTCGGGACCTTTGTATTATTTCGTGTTAACCGATATTTCGTCTTAAGCATTTTCGCATTCAACATATTTTACTGTATATCATTTTCAATTTTTGTGTTGCAGTTGTTTGATAAAAAACAATAAATTCAACAATCTTCTTTTTTATAATAAGGTATTTGCAGTCCAGAAATTTTTAGCTTATGAAACAAAGTTAAATTTCTTAGCAAAAGTTAAAACGTTTTTTCTTGACACGTTTCTATTTACAGTATGCCCCCGACGTATTACGCACACGAATTCTTTCAAATTGCATTTTTTTAAAAATTTTGACGTGTATTCGTCACATGATGCTCACTCTTTTTCAATTCCTACTATTAGTTCACACTGTCTATGTATTTATCTTGGTGGAATTTTCAATCGTTAATAAAATACAATTTAAAGCGCTCACTTGAGCTGAAATTTTATATACATGATAATTTTGCATGACAATGCAGTAATTTAATTATAATTAAAAAAATTAATTAACTAAAACTAATTATTCAAAGAATTACAAATACAGCCACGTTGGCATCATTTTTGGTGACTTAGCGACCCTTTTGGCGACTTGTGTCAAAACAAGAAAAGGTTTATTCTCACATTTCAAAACGCTCATTTGAGCTGAAATTTTCTATACACTTTAGTTTTGGGTAAAAAAACGATAATTTAATTTTATAATTAATTAAAATTAATTGACTTAGACTAATTATTTAAAAATTTACAGATAAAGCGTTGGTTTCATTTTTAGCGATTTGGGGCAAAATTTTTAAAAAGTTTTTTTTCTCAAGTTTTAAAGACAGTTAATGAAATTTTCTATACACGATTGTTTTTTTGACAATACGATACTTTAATAATAATTAATAAAATGAATTACCATTTAAAGTTGTGATTCTGTCCTATTATATACATATTTATATTAGTTGTAACTATTTACTCAAAAGTAGCTAAAATAAAAAAGTTTTTGATGATCTAAGTAGGAATTGACTTGAGAGTGTGAGCTAATAGTAGTAATTGAATAATATTTAAAGTATATCAACATGTTATAGGTACTTTATGTAAAGAAATTAAAAAAGTATTGCATGAAATTTTTAATCTACTTTTAATATAATTTACACATTAAAAATACTAATCTGTGATCCAGACATTATGTTTAGTGACTGGAATAAGTGCTTATATATTTTTTTTTTACTTAAACTGTCAAAGTCTAGGTCTGTTGAGATTAATTGTAATTGTATTGATATTCTAAGTTTAATTTGTCTCTATACCTTGTCTTTGTAACCCCTCACGTTGAGAAATATTTGTCACTTATACACATTGTTCTGAAGGCCATTAAAATACTTAGAGAAATACTGTGTACTTTAAATAAATTTGCAACATAAAGTTAAAAAGCTGTTCTTGCTTAAATTTACACTTTTAACATCGAATAAATTGATCTGTCGATAAATTGTTCCCACTCCTTTATTGCATGTGTTTTTTACACAAATGCAAAAAGGTGCATTTTCCATTAGAAAACTATTTAGTTTTTCAAGACATTGTACTAACGAGTATAAAATTATTTAATGGAACCTGGGATAGTAAGCACAATACATTCACAATCAAGTAGGTAATATATACCGTAAAATTCGGCGTATAACGCGCAACGGTGTATAATGCGCACCTATAATTTCAAGCTGATTTTTTTAATTTTTAGGTATGTTCGTCGTATAACGCGCACCCCCTTTTTAACGAAGAAATCTGAAATATTAGTATACATTGCTTTTACGTTTTCAAATCATTTATTCGAGGTATTATTCCAAACTTTTGAAAAAATAGTATGCTTCTAGAACTACAACTCTTTTAGTTCGTAAGGCAAGTCGTTTCTTTTAAATAAACGGTGTTTCGATACATGTAGAAGAAAAGTTTTTTATGTTCACATCTTTTGCTATTTTTAAAGATATCATTTTTATACCCGGGTAGCGATTTGAAACAAATAAGACCGAAAATTAAGGCGCAGCCTTTCGGTCTTATTTTGTGTTCAAAGTGCGCATTATACGCCGGATTTTACGGTGCATATAAAGATAAAACGTCTTAATATTTTTTTGTTATATTATAATACAGGTTTAAAAAGTATTATAAAATAAAGTTATCTTGTATAAACAGAATCTTAGTTTCTTAATGACAAGGATGAGTTTTAAATTCTTGTGGGTATATAAACTTCAAAGAGAACTTTAATTCATTTTGTATACGTATTTGTAAGTTGTTTTTTTCGATTTTTATATTGTGATTCGTGGAGCCCCTGAGTATGCCTCGTTGAACCCCAGGGTTCCGTGGAACACAGTTTGAAGACCCCACTGCTCTCTCTCTTTTATAGTATATACATTCTCAAATTCTCATAAGATTCATCTTTATTACAAAATTTATTCAGAATGAAATAATAATTGAATTCAGAGAATAGTAAATAAAACGCATTAAATTTACCTTTTAAGTTCTTTTTTAAAATTTTTGACGTTTTTTTATAACACAGATAACCCTTTAACAAAATGGACACTTTTTTTTATTGTAGAATGTTTTGTAATTGCGCTTATAATCTGGACAAATATTGGTAGTAAAAATAAAAACTCAAATCGCTATTCTATTTTCCTTTCACTGCATTTTAAAAAAATAATTAGGAATTTTCAAACGAAATTTTTTACAGTATTAATAAAATGAAACATCTTTTTGTTTTTTTTTTTTTTTCTGTTATAAAAGAATTATTTTTATTAAACAGGAGGAAAGTTGCCATTTTCCCTCAGAAATAAAGATGTATTCGTGCTGCCATCTATACCCAGTACAAGAAACAAATAACATGTACGAATCATATTTTAACGATCTTTCCGTTTATCAGCTGTTATTTCTCCTGCATTCTGAATACTTCAAAATAATTTAATATAGCTGGAAATCAATAATTTTCCGTGTTTAACGAAAGTAATTTAAATACTTACGGCAAAGAAATGCTATAAATACTTTTTACACGTGAAATTGTCGTGATGTTTCGTATAATTTATTAATTTCAGTTAAAGTCTTCCTTCTCTGCTAAAAAGTTAGCAATAACTTGAAAAGCTTGTATTGTTTTAAATATTTAAGTCATGTTTTTCAATGTTTATATTCTAATTATTTATTTAAAATTGCGTGCGGTAGATGGCAGCACCACACTTTAAAATCTGCATCATTTAATACAGTGGTCTCCAATCCCCGGTCCGTGGATCAAATACTACTATTCCGCACAAGAAACATCAAATTATTTCTATTTTATTTACTGCGGCATATTTTTCTTGGGTTTTGCTACTTTTTATGAAAATCACTTTATATTCTTTGTTAAATCACTTTGTATTCATTTTTGGTGCAGCAATATTTTATTCTGAAGACACGTTTAAATATAATTAAAATAAATTATTAAAACAAAACAATCTAAAATATAAAATCTAAACAATTATTGTCCTCCCCCTCAGCGAGCCGCGGTAAAATTATCCAATGTTAAACGGTCCGCGGCGATAAAAAGTTTGGGGAACAATGATTTAATGTACTTACTGATCATAATATATATTTTTCCCCTTCAAATAATAATAATGCTAATAAAATATTCAAATTATAACCTTATGAGTATATAAAGCATATTTTGAAGAAATGTTAAAAGTTTCTCTTTCTTGTGTTGATTCTCCTTAACCTACACGAGAACGATGTTCATAAGATTGTGACAATTCAAAAACATTCTTGATTCAAAAAAACTAATTGTTGATCTTACACTTCAACATTTTTTTTTATACATATATATACATATATAATATCTATATATATACACACACACATTATCTAAGTATAAATTTTTTGAAATCTCTTACGCTTCTTCTCAATTTGAATTAAATTTCGTAAGGATGAAATATCTTAAACTAAAGGAAAGATAGAATCATTGTTAACATTTTGATAATCTCTCCAATTTCATAAGAAAAATGTTAAGAAGACATGTATTTATAACGGCGCAAAGCGAAAAGTAAATTTCAAAAGAAGGCCACTCGTTTACATATAAATAACCATTGACGTAACGTACAACCCCGTATCACGGGTGGAGGGGGAGAGAAGATTCTTGAGGGACCAAAGCCTGGCTATTAACAAGTTCGTACCCTTTATAAGATACGTCTTGGGGTCCAAAGCTTGACTTAGCAGGGGATCCCGTTACGCTACTGTCAATAATGTAACAAGGTCCAGAGTACTACATTGATGCATTTTTGAACACTTTTGCATAAATTTAAGAATGACTGAATAATGTTCGAGCTTTATGAGGTGTATTTACATATAACTAAACAACACTTCTTTAGAAAAGTACGCCAAAAGGGCCCCGTACCAGTGGTATAGGTATCAGTGGCGGCCTTGTCACGAGTTCGAGCCCAGTACCCAAACACCCGCCGTAGGGCAGGATGCACGTTAAATCTGTCGGGGCTGAAACGTCCTCCCGTTGGTGTGGTGTGGTGTTGGAGAGGGAGGTGCCAGCTCAGGTGTCGTCCACGTCACTTGACTATGGTTCAATTCGTGGTCCGTCCCCAAAAAACCCCGTGTATGAACAGTGCGACGTTAATATTCAATCAATCAATCTCCATTTTTGTTTAATGGGTGGGGGGGAGGGTCTTATTCTTTTTCTTTTGAAAAAATTTTTCTATCATTTGGCCTGTCTTCGTATTTCATGTATATATTCACTATTTAGAAATATATTCTTTTAGAATGATCGAAATCCTGTAGCAGGGAAGATGCACGTTAATTATTCGAGTATCAAATTCCTCACATTGACTTGTTTATAAAGTTAGGAGAGAGGGATGCTAGTTCAGATGTCGTTCTCGTCCCTTGGTTGTGATTCAGAGATGGGAAGTCAATTTCCATTAGACTTTGTGCGGCTTCTAAATGTCATGTTAATTAACAAACAACCACCCAAACCAGAATGGTTAAAAATTGATCAACATGCATTAAGGCTTCGTTTATATTCTTGATTGTCAATGTACAGTGTGGGATAAAAGTCTAGCTCTGATTAAAAATAGTTATTGTTTAAACTATTACACACAACCTCTGGCAATAAAGTTCGGTGAATAGTCCTGTAACATTAATGTAGATAAAATATTAACGAAAGTTATGTTACTGTCCTTCGAAAAAATCACCTCCCATAACTATGTACCCCCGAGATCTGCTATACATGTCCTAGAAACTTTGCAAGAATTCTTCTTTTGGGATTTTTCTTCATCGTTTGTTCGTTTATTTTCCTGTTCTCAGTTAGTACTACTAAACAAGCACTTCGTAAAACAAGCCTTACACAGAACAGAAACGACGATCAACTGAACAATGAGGAAGGGGGGGAAGATGGTCAACACCTACCGCTACGCATGTGCAGCTTATTGTTTCACCAGTGTTACCAGATCAGCCATTCTGACTTCATTCACCGAACTTTATTGTCAGAGGTTGTAAGTAGATATATGTTTATTTGGATATATTTTAAGTACTATTATGAATTTTTTGTCAGACTATTTACCTCAGTATATTTCATCGTGTGCACTCCTTCCTTTTAGTATCTTGGAGAATGCTTAACCGGTATTATTCCACCAAATGTTCTCTGCAACATGTTCTGCACTTTATAAGTATTAAACCTAAGCCTTTTTGAAGAATCCTTATTAACCGTTTGTAACTGTGATATTTGAAGTTCATGTGGTGCTACGCAAGTTGATTTAGTAGGACTCCGTAGCCGAAGGTGTTCAACAGTTGCTTCACTAATACTAGGCCTGCCACTTTTAGGAAGATGCTGCCTGTTCCTTTAAGCATTTAATACAATCGCTTCATTAAATTTGCACCAGAAGGTTTTCTTCTACAACAACATTGAAATTTATGCTGACATTAAGTGCTTTCTCTTGAGTAGAAGCTATTTAGTCAAAAAATGATGTCTTCCTTTACAATTATTTCACCGAGTCACTCTTGAAGAAGTATTCGTGCCTTCTACTTTACAAAAAAACTGACCTATCCAGTGATACAAAAGCCACATTATTATATTAAACGATCGTGGTTAGCTGGCGATCTTGGTTTAGCCCTTGCCTTGTATTCCTAAAGTTGCGGGATCGACCCCGACCCAAAGTCGTGTAAGGCTCTCGTCTCCTAGCCTAAAGTTGTGAGAGAAAGGGAAGGAAGACTAAGCCATCTTCAAAATAACTTAATTTATTAACAGCACAAACCACAACACAAGTTCAATCAACCTAATTGATGCACCCAATTAATAAATATGAAGGCAATTAACGAGGTACGCTAGATATGAGAAAACTAATTAAATAGGACACTTACTTCAATTCGATTATTCTGACTTCCTAGCTATCTAATCCAGATTAAAGCTTAAGTGACAGATTGGCACCTTAATTATTACAATTATGAATTACTAAATATCTGCGTAACACTTTAAATTTGTTTAATCACTGATCCGCTAGCAGTCTACTCCATATCCCCCTCTCAAGCCTGAATGGCTAGACTTTTATAAAAGTTTTAATATGCATGTTCACGTTTTCTTCTGAAGAGGAAACTTTCTAATAAAATAATTTTTCAGGACCAAATATTCCCCAAGAGGATGTTACTGAAAAGATCGCGGATAGAGCCGTCACAGTCAGTGGATTTTCATGATGCAGAAAATAGACAGCGTTCATGTCATATTAAAGATCCCTAAAGTGCCTGCTTGGCTTGGGTGCTCTCGGCAATATTAAAGTTCTTAGTACAGGTTCTCATCGTCAGAGCTCAGGTGCTTTCCTCCCTCTGGGAAAACAACTGCGGGTTTAATTTATTTGTGGTATTTGTTATACCACCTGGTGGCTTCCGGGAATGTAATAGGTCTGCAATGATAAAAATACCAATCCTGAGCTCCATTAGGAGAAAAAATATTCAGAGGATTTTTGTAATCAGTGCAAGACTTTTGATTCACCCTGTATATCGATATGAATCTTGATCGATATGTATCGATTAAAAAAACATTAATAAATATTAAATGTATTATTTTGTATTTTTTTATCCATTTGAAATATTTAAAATTCAACCGTTTTTTAAAAAATGTAGGATAGAATTGTTGTTGCGATATCGAACGAAACGTCAAACTCTACCAGATGCCCACCCATTCACTTCAGTTTATCACATGAGATGGAGCGTAGCATACACATCCTGAAGCATTTTTGCATGAATTGAGAGCGGGAAGGTCAAATAGTTTTCGGGCTTTCTCTCTCGATATTCATTATCATGGCCAAGGTCACGTTCTGATGCTGAATCCTCTCCTGCCTCCATCAAAAGTGGGAGATCTGCAAAGGCGTTCAAGGACAGCTGTAGAATCCGTTGAAACAAAGGAGGCAGGCACCTGGGATTCACCGGCAAAAAGGGCGAGATATTTTTTGAATGGCTAATTCTATCTACTAGGATTTCTTTTCAGTTATCTCGCGTGTTTCTGCACGTGGGGAGACTCAATTTTTTCGTCAACGTTTTGTTCTTTGAGATAAGGAAACATTAATCTCTGTTTCATCGTTCGTGTAGTATTTAATTGTTGATGTGTGAAAAGATTAAACTATAATAATTTTTCTTTCAGACGAGGAAAGAAAAAGAGCGTTTACGAAAGGTTTTGTTCTTGCTCACAATGAAACCATTATCTATGTGGAAAGGGGATTAATTTATTATTGTGTAAAGCTTTCACTAAAAGCTGCCATTTGTTAAAGGGGAAAAACTCATTTGACAAAGTGAATTAATTGATGGAAATTAAATCTAATGAATTAAATTTGTTCATAAACAGCACAGAGGAATAAAAGAACGGGTATTCCCATGCCTCTTTGAAATAAAAATTCATTAGTTGACCAAATGGTTTTTTTTATAATGTACCATATTATTTATATGCACCCACGTTTCGTATAATGATTGCTTTGTATATTCAAATGCAGCATTTTTTAATGAAGCAATTTTTTAAATGTGACAAAATAAAGAGACAGAAGCGAGAGGAAAGGAAAGATTAAGAGAAGAAAGGGAAAAGTAAGAGAAGAAAGGAAAGATTGAGAGAAGAAAGAGAGAGAAGAGAGAGAGACAAAGATAAAAGAGACAGAGTGACAAAAAGAGAGAGCAAAGATTGAGAAAAGAGAGAGGAGAAAGAGAGGAATGATTTGGAAAAGAAAAAGAAACGAAAGAGAGAGACAAAAAAAAGAGTAAAGATTGAGGAAAGAGAGGAGAGAGGAATGATTTGAAAAAGAGAGAAAAGACAGAAGAGACAGAGAAACAAAAAAAGAATAAAGATTGAGAAAAGAGAGAGGAATGATTTGGAAAAGAGAAAAACATAAGAGAGAAACAAACAAGAGAGTAAGGGTTGAGAAAAGAGAGGAGAGATAGATGAATGATTTGGAAAAGGTAAAAATGAAAGAGAGGGACAAAAAAAGAAAGATTAATAAAAGGGGAAGAGAGAGAGGAATGATCTGGTAAAGAGAGAAACAAAAAGGGGAGACAAAAAGAGAGTAAATATTGAGAAAAGAGAGAGGAATGATTTGGAAAAGAGAAAAACGAGAGATAAAAAGGAGAGAAAAGAGAGAGGAGGAAGGGAGGAATGATTCTGAAAAGAAACAAAAGTGAGAGAGAGAGAGAAAGTTTAAAGGTATCCGACTACTTGCGATTTTTTAAAAAAAATGAATTGGGGTTTTTTGTGATTTTAAATTTATTTAGTATATTTTAAGAAAAAATTCCCGAAAATTGAAAACAAAAAAAAAAATTTTATTATTAAAAGGGAAAAAAAACGGAAAAAAAACAAAATTAAAAAAACGGGACCCGCGCTCTATAAAAAATTTTATGAAAAAATTTCCCCTCAATTTTTCAATTTTTTATTTTTACTTTTTTATTCGTTTAAAGACTATCAGGATAAGAATATTTTTTAATTTTACAAAAAATAATACTTTTTTTTACTGACTACATGAAATTGCTTAAAAAAATAGTAATTATATTCATATAAGGGACTGTAAATTTTGAAATACAACAGTGATTGATAAATCTGAAGATTAAAACAGTTTTACTGTTATTCAGAATATAACCAAAAAATTTCACCAAATTATTTTTAAAACCTTTTAAGCAATCGCTGTCCCCATTTGAAAAAAACACATTTCGAGTAAAACGCATTTTAAAATTTGAATCTTGTGTAAAGTTATGGAACTGCTTTTTCTAAAAAAAAATTGTAGTTTTTGTTTTTTGTAAATGGAAAATAAAAAATTGATATTTTTTTTTAATCTAATAAGATGACCTATAAAATAAAAAAAAATAAAAAAAGGAAAATTTTTTTTTTTTTAAAATTTTTAAAAAAAAAAAAAAAAAGGAAAAAAAAAAAAAAGGGAAAAAAACCCCGGGAAAAAAAATTTTTTTAAAAAAAAATATTTAAAATTAAAAAAATTTTTTAAAAAAAAAAATTTTTTTTTTTAAAAAAAAATTTTTCCCAAGTTTTTCCCCAAAGGTTTAAAAAAAAATAAAAAGGGAAAAATTTTTTTTTTTTAAAACCCTTTTTTTTAAAAAAGTTTTTTTTTTTTTTTTTTTTTAAAAAAAAAATTTTTTTTTTTTTTCGTTTTTAAAGTTTTTTTTTTTTTTTAAAAAAACCCCAAAAATTTTTCAAAAAAAAAACCTTTCCTTTTTTTTTTGCCCCCCCCCCGGGAAAAAAGTTTTTAAAAAAATTTTTAAAAACCCCCCCCCCCCTTTTGGGAAAAAAAAAAAAAAAATTTTTTTTAAAAAATTTTTGAAACCCCCTTTTTTCCAAAGGGGGGAAAGGGGGGAAAAAATTTCCGGGTTTTAAAAAAAAAAAATTTTTTTGAAAAAAACCCCCCAAAAACCCCCCCTTTTTTAAAACCCGGGTTTTAAAAAAAGGAAAAAAAAAAAAAAAATTTGGGGTTTAAAAAATTTTTTAAAAAAAAAAAAAATTTGGTTTGGGGGGTTTTTCCCCCGGGAAAAAACCCCCCCCCCCCGGGGGGGGAAAAGGGGTCCCAACCCCCCAAAAAAAGGGAAAAAAAAAAAAATTTTTTGGGGAAAAAATTTTTCCTTTTTTTTTTTTGTTTTTTTTTAACCATTTTTTTTTAAAATTTTAAAAAAAAAAAGGGGAAATTTTTAAAAAAAAAAAAAAGGGGTTTTTAATTAAGGGAAAAAAGGACCCCCCCCCCAAAAAATTTCCCCTTTTAAAAGGTTTTTTTTAAAAAAAAAATTTTTTTTTAAAAAAAAAAGGGGGAAAAAAAATTGAAACCCAAAAATTCTTTTTTAAAAATTTTTTAAAAAAATTTTCCCTTTTTTTTTTAAAAAAAAATTTTAAAAAAATTTTTTTAAAAAATTTTTTTTTTTTAAAAAAAAATTTTTTTACAAAATTTTTTTTTAAAAAAAAATTTTCTGGGGGGGCCTTTTCAAATCAGGTGATACCAGTTTGGGAGGATGCCGGAAGAGGTGGGCCCATCGGATTTCGACGATCAGACTCTTCTGGCACCCTTTGGGAAAAAGGACGAAAGCCTGACAACACGAATGCTGGCTGAAGACTTCAATGTCAATCAATCCACGGCTCTCCGACAACAACAGAGCCGATGGCGTTCGAATTTTCACCGAGTTACTGCAGTGAGATGAACAAACGCCATTTTTGAAGAATCTTGACACTGGGGATGAGTCATGGCTTCCCTTCAAAAACGTCAAAAGAAAGAAGGTTTGAGTTTCGCCAGGTGTTTCTCCCAAAGGAATATCGAAACATGCCCACTGTAAGAAGGCTATGTGGTGGGACAGAAGCGCTCGTGGAATCGACCGTCTGCAAAGCAAATGGGAAGCAGTAATTGGAGTAGATGGTGACTACGCTCCCGAATAATCGTTTTAATATGTTTTTGTCTCATATTGTTATTCATTTTGTTGAATAAAATTTGTTAAAAAAACGCCGAATAATTATGCATCAACTTAATACATATCAACTTCTGAAACAACACCAGGGCTATTAGTAACGGTCTTCGTAATTCAAGTGACGAGAACGAAGGCTATATAGCACCTCCCTCCCCAAATTTCCGTATCATACTTACAGCAGGATTTTGAGCATCGATAAATATAACATACATCATCAACTGTATACGATCGGTTTCAGTGGTACTTGGATTTGAATCCGCAACTTGACAACGCCGACCATGAGTTCATGACCATTACCACTTGGTTACCTCGGCCAACAATCACGCACAAAAAAGTCATAAGCAAAGATAAAAATAAATGTATTGAAAATACGTTATTATCTTTAATTTTACAAAACGTACAGAATTTTTCGACACATCTTATACTATTAAAATCATCCGAATTTATACTGTAAAATGGGCTCAATTCCTGTGACGTCATAGTCACATGATATTGAAAACCACGTGTTTTTAGCCAATCTGTTAAGAAACTCTTGTGACGTCATAACTTCACGGTAAAAGCAATCATGTGTTTCTAGCTAATTAATTCAAGCGTTTCGTTGTTGCAAACTTTTGATCTTTTCAGAAACTTTCTCTTAAAAATACGAATTTGTCAACAACAAAAATGCACATACAAAGACAAATGCATTTTATTTAAAAGTACATGTATGGAATAAGATTTTTTTAATTTTAAAATCTTTTGAGGAAATTTATTTTTTCAAAACATTTTAACAATTTGACTCAATTATAAAATCTGAAATTTTACCCAAGTTTTACAAATAGAACAGCAAGTACAATTGATTTGGTATTAGTTTTGAATTCAACATGTTTTGAGTATTTGTCTTTATCATGTGACCTCCATGAATTGAGCCCATTAGAAATGACATCAAGAATTCACCATTCCTATATTTTTAACCACTGTATTACGGCACTTTTCTGTGCCGCAAAATTCTTGGAAATTATTAATTATACTCTGAGAAAAAAAATAAAAATCCGGAACCAATTTATTTGGCCATTTTATAGAAATAAACTATTAATAAATTTGTTATTGACCTTTTGACTACACTGGAGAGAGAGTTATTCATTACTTAAATATATAAATAATTGATTCGATTCATATCCATTTCTGATAACGGATACGTCTGTACCTGAATTAATCCTCTTACCAGATTATCCGTCTCTCAGACGGGGATGATTTGCTTTAATGCCTGTAGATAACGCTGTGGTGAGATTTTTGCTGTAGGCAGCCTTGACATCTTCAGCTGGACTCTGCCGATTGAGAGGATCACGTGGTGGTACTTAGCGATTTTTTTCAACTCACGATATGTGCTATTTATCTTATCTATCACCATTTATCAGACGGATTATCCTATAGTATTTCCGTTTTTGGTATTAATATTTTTAATAATTTTTACATGAATATAAATAATTTCTAACAAGTTTTTAAAATACTGGTCACAATTGTGTGATAAAAATATATTAATATAGTGCGCCTCATAAAGACTTAAACATTAAAAATTCTATTCAGTTTCATGAGCTATAAGGACATTTAAAACAGTCCTTAAGGTTGTAAAATTCAAAAAAAAAATTGCGTACCTGTCTTTCAGACGGATGTTTTCAAGAGCGACAAAAAAAAAAAATTTGAAGTTCCGGCCAGAGGGTGAACTTTGAATGAAGATGAAGAACTATTTTCGCTCTGTAATAACCGAGATTGAATTTCAAAACATTCGGAACAGTCTGTTAATTCATTTTGGATTAAAAATAGAGGCATTTACTCCATCATAGCCTGCTTCATGAAAATCCACCGACTTGGGCCGTGGTCGAACCCGCAACTTTGAGTACAGAAGGTTAACGGCAAACCAACCACGCCACCCAGCCGGCAAGCGAAATAAATAAGTTAAGCAAAAAGAAATGCTAAAAAAGGCATAACTCTATAGCACTATAGTGATGACGCAACAACGCAACAACAAAAAATAAATAAATAAACTACACCAATTCTTGCTGTAACACCCAGTGTGCTGTCGGTACTTATAAGTACCACAAAGTTATTCATATGTAAGATTAGTTATATACATTGTTCAAATAAATAAATAGTGAAATCGTTTTCTAAGGTCTTAACACAAACATAGAAAAAAAATAAGGCAGTTACTTTTTGACATTAAATACTTTTTCGTAACAAAAGGCAAACTTTGCAATCCAATCAAGATGGCAGCTGAAAATGAAACTTCTGTTTTAAAACTATTCACCATTCCCGCCGAAATATTCATCATAGAACCTGTGCTATCATGCATCCTAAGAGAGTGGAATTAGAAGCGTGCTCGTGCTAAATATCGTCAAAATATTCATAAAAACGGTTATTCTATGTATTTTTTGAAAATGGGGGGAAATTTAAAAGGTACAATCGGTAGAAAAAAAAGGGTTTAAAAAAATACATTCTCAAAATTTAAATTTTTATTAATTATTCAATAAACATTTTATTATGTTTGTCGTACATGCTATTTTAATTAAATATTTAAAAATTGTTATTTAACTCTTTTAAATAATTTTATTATAGATAAATAAAATTTTTTGGATTTATTTTTTTTGTTAGGTTTCCCCAAAATTTTTTTAAATTGTTAATAGTGTAGCGAAACAAAAAAAAAAGGGTTGAGAATTACTGCTTCAACCTGACCCATTCGATCCGAGCAATCCATTCGGCAAATCCAATTTGAAATTGCTGCACAGTCTGTTTACGATTGAGGAAATTGAATATTCCCCCAACCCCCCCCAAAAAAAAGAATAAGGGGAAGTTAAGGAATAAAAAAAAATTGCCGATTTCGTTAGGTTAAAAATAAAATGGAGCAGGAAAATGATCTGCTTAAAAGTGAAATCTTCTCACGAGCGACGAGGAAGTATTTTGAATAACAATCGTATCCTGTTTCTCTCTTCGGTTTTATTCTTTTTCGTGGAAAAAGACATTCTGACCACTTTCCTTCTTATCGGTCAGTCCAAGAATGGACGCCGCTCCCTAGAGGACAAGTTGTAATTTCGTTAACCGGATATTTTCTCCGTTTTTTGTCGTGTTCCGAAAGATTTGTCTTTTCTCTTTTCTCCGCCATTTTATTCTTTTCTTTGGAAAAGAGTCTTTTTTTCCCGCCACACAAACGATGGAATTTGGTGGGGAATTGCTCTGGAGAATGTCGTTAAGCAAGAAAAAATTGTCGTTTGGAATTCCTAGATTCCTTTTGTTCTTTGATGATGTAGTATATTTTTATTCTGAGATTTAATCTTGCTTTTTTATTGTCTTAACCTATATAACAAAAGTAATGGTAAAGATTTATAAGAAACATTTTTTATTTTTGGTTAAGACAAATTATTTTTACAGGCATATAAATACAGTCGGACCTCTATGTAACGAAGTCACTAAATCCAGGAAAAAGTTCGTTATATGGAACATTAGATATATAGAGGTTCATCTTTTAATATACTTTATAAACCACATAAAATAAATTTTAAATTCATAAACACTGTATATTAAAAAAAGTAATCATTCACACATTTTTTAAAAATTAATACGTATATGTTTATTTTATATATCTTACCCATCAAAAAGAAAAAAACGAAGGAAAAAAAAGAAAAAAAAGTCGAAGTATGTCACGTTTTTTAATATTGAAAAAAATTTTATACTCAAATTTAAAGAATTTTAAGGAAATTTATAATTTTAAAACATACAAGCAATATTAAACATACATTATTTTATAATAAGGACACGGAGACAAGGATGAAAAAGGATATCGAAACGTTTCGGGAAATGGGGTGGGGTTAAAAATTTTTCTTCAATGAAACGCCAGAACTCTATTGCCTCGGCGAGTTGGTATCTAATAAAACCAGTTCAAGATTTAGTCAACATAAAAAGATTAAAGGTATAACTTGAAATTTTTTTTATAAATACTTTTAAAAAAACAAAATTGAATCCCAAAGAAATAGTTCGTTATATAGAAAATGCACTTGCATAAAAATTATTTTACAAAGAAAATCTTGAAATGTTTAAAGGGTTTGAGGAAAAATTCGCTATAAATTCCAATATAGAGGTTCGACTGTATATATTGCAAAATTTTTAACCTGGAATAGAATTTCAATGTTCATAATTTTTTTTTTTATGAATAGTAAGTAAAAAAAAATAATATTTTTTAAAAATTTCAAAATATTACATGTGTATGGTATTTCAAAAACATTTAAAAAATATTTTTTAAAAGTCAATTCCTACTTTGGTTAACAAAAGAAAATTTTTATTTTAGTTAATTAAATTTAATTAATGAATTAATATTTGAAAAAATGTATCAACATTGCGTCATCTACTACAAGTTAAAAAAACGTATTTGAACATGCGTGGCGCCATCTGTTGTAGTAAGTTGTAACTTCGTCAGAAGTAACGGAGAATAAAATTAAAATTAAAAAGTAAAAATCAATTAATGAATTAATATTTGAAAAACTGTATTAACATCAAGTGTCATCCACTACAAGTTTAAAAAAATGTATAATATGAACTTCAGTGATGAATTAAATGTATTTTATTAACGATAAAAAATTTGAACAAGATATGTATATATAGGGGAGTGTGAACTAATAGTAGGAGTTGAAAAAAAAAAATATTTTCCTTCAGATGTGGGATTAAAAGTTTAGGGCTTCCAAAAATATAAAATAAACGTATGTTTATATATATAATTTCAAAAAGAAATATAAATTAACATTACTTATCTACTCTAAAAAAATGGAAAAACTTAATCCTTACACAAAATAGAAATTATAAATAATTTCAAATTCCTAACCAAAAAAAAACCAAAATTAAAATTTTGTTCATGTTTCAACTGATTTTGTTAGTTAAATAATTCAGCATCAATGGTATTCGATTTTTATGGTGTTTTTATTTCACTGGATATAGGTTGAAAGTTAAATTTTCAATTAAATATATTTTTGAAATATATATCAATCTATCATTTTTTTCCCTTCAGCAAATGTTATTGACCCAATTTTTAAAACACCAAGTGTACCAGTGAAAAGTGCTAGTGTCAATTAAAATTTACCATGGTGACTCATATTTACTTCTTAGACTTCCGAATTCACAGTTTCTTATAATTCAGAATGATTTCCGATAAATCTAAATTTTGTGTTGGACTTTTTTCTCAATTCCTGGTACTACTATTCTCCTCTTTTCTGCCTCTGAAATATGTCAATACACACACATGACACACATATATATATATATATATATATATATATATATATATATATCTTGTTCACAAATTTTCAAACGTTAATAAATTACTTTCTATTCATCTATTCAAGTTCAAATACAAAGTGGATGTCACCTGATGTTAATACAGTTCTTCAAATATTAATTCATTAATTAATTAAAATAAAAATGAATAAATAGAGTATAACAAATAAAAATAATAGTCCAACATCACATATATAAAGGAAAATCATTCGTTGAGTCCTTATAACGCAAAGGATAGCACGTTGGATTTCTAATCCAATGGCCATGAGTTCTAATCCCTTCTGGGATGACCTAATTTCTGAGAATGTGATTTTTTTTTACGATACTTTTTATTGGAATAATTAAATTTAATCAAAGAATAAATAGGAACAAACAAACAAAACAAAAAAATAGTCCAACACCCTATATAGAAAGAAAAATGGGAAAAAAAATCGCTTTCTATTCTGTTACTTAATTTTGTGATTCTATCAAATGTACACATATTTTTTAATTGTAACCATTTAATAAAAATAAAATTTTTTTTCATATTACTTGCTCTAAACCATTTTATAACATTAAAAGTAATAAATAGAAACTGATTCACCTGTTTTGCATTCATACATATTATTTTTCTTAAAAAAAAGTGAGTTTTTGAAGAAATGTTTGTTTATATGCTATGGTGTGTGTGTGTGTGCAACTTCATCAAATCAAGAAATTCGAAAAGATATGAATTTTCTTTAAACTATGTTTTTAAACATAGAGCAGATGATATTGTTCATATTAATACCCCATAAACTTAATAAAATAATAGGTTTTTCATTGAAAAAAAATACTGAACTATTACTATAATACTATTAAAAACACTATTAATTAAATTATTATTTAAATAAATATTTTTGGCATTTTACAAGGAATAAAATAAATCATAATTTCGTAGTAAATAATGCAAAAATTTTTGTTAGAAATTCAATTGAAATCTAATTTTACAGAATCTAAAATATCCCAGTACATTTGACAACAACTTAATATCAACAATTATTTATCATGTTTTCATATATAAATATTTTAAAACATCTTTTGGATGTGTTTTTAGGGCTTCTAAAATCCCAGTTTTTATTAAAAATTACTGTTTAAAAAGAATCATTTTGAGATTTCTTTATAGCGACATTTCAAAATTTATGTATGAACTTCATCACATTATGTTCAATGTTGGTATTTTAATACAGCAGGAAAAATATTGTTACGAATTTTGTGTAATGAATGCTTAAAATATTGTAAATAATTTATATCTAATACGTAATATTGCTTTCTGTTGTATTTATTTTGTGTTGAAATTGTAATATTCACATGCAATGCCGTTCCTAGCAATACATTGGTGATTGAATGGCGACTTGGCGAAATGTTGGCGATAGAGCCAAGTTGGCATCTTTTAGTGACCATCTTGGGTGACTTGGCTACCAAAGGGATGCTTCTGAAAATTACTGGAGAAATCTATTATCATAAACTATGATGTAAACGGATGTTTACCAAAGCGCGAGAGGGCAACTACGTAACGTGTTAATAGGATTCGCTCGCTGAAACTGAGTCAGTATTGCGTTGACAGGAGTCGACCAGCAATTAGTGTCTACTATCGAACGAATGCTTGCGAATAATCTTAAGCATTAAATATTTGTAATTTTAGACACTGATGGCTGTGTCTGAGCGCTGTAGAAGGCGTAAAGACCTTCTGGGATTTTTTAACCCTTAATTTGGCTAAGTCCGCTACAACGAACAATCAAATAAATAAAATGAAAACTTCTATACGGCTTAAATATCTAACAATATAATAATATAATATAATAATATATTATAAATAATATATAATATAATATATTATAAATAATACATAAAATATAATAATATAATATAATTATATAATAATAATAAGTATAACAATACAAAAATTAAGGGTTAAGGAAATTTTAGTGCTGTGTCCTGTATTTCAAGGATTGTTTTTTTGCAATAAATTTCTATCGTTCCTGAAGAACTGTCTTGCTTTTTGAGATTGATAGAATAACATCCTCGAACTCCAATCTACGTAACAATACCAACAGAATAAAATTTAAAAATACTGTACGTCTGTCTTAAAGTTTCATAAGATGAAGAAATAATTAAATTCGCATATAAAAAGAAACATAATGAATACAAAAATAATTCATTACTTAAAATACAAAAGTTATTTTTGATACTTTTGATAAATGTTCTCATTGTTTTAAAGAGCAAGGTTAATAAATAATGAAAAACAATTTCTTTTTTTTTCTTTGTCACTATTCCTACTATTATATAGTTCACACTCTCCCTATACCTATTTCTTTATATATATATATATCTTGTTAAAATTTTCAATCGTTACTAAAATACTTTTTTATTAATCCTCTTATGTTCAAATACCTTTTTTTTTAAAACTTGTAGTGAATGACACTTGATGTTAATACAGTTTTTCCAAATTATAATTCATTAATTAAATTTATAATTATTGAATAAATAATAACAAATAAAAATAACAGTCCAACACCCTATATAAAAAGGAAAATCCCTCGTTCTGTCCCTGTAGCGCAATGGATAGCGCGTGGGTTCGAATCCGACCTGGGATGGTCTATTTTCTGAGAATGTGTGTGTGACTCTGATTTCTTTTATACTATACTATTTTATTAGAATAATTAAATTTTATGAATGAATAAATATTAACAAACAATCAAAAAATAGTCCAACACCCTCTATAGAAAGGAAAATGAAAAAATGCACGGAGAATCGCTTTCTATTTGTCAGTATTGTGATTCTCTCAAATGTATATATATATATTTATATTAAAGTAATTATTTAATAAAAAGTATCTAAAACAAAATTTTTCTTTGTTGACTTCAGTAAGAATTGACTTTAAACTTTTTTTATATTACTTGTTTTCGATAAAAATGAAATTTCTACTCTATAAGCACTCGTAGAACTAAAATCGAGCTATTCTGATGTGTAATCGCCTATTCAAAAAGTAGAGAAAGAAATATGAACTTTTCACAATTCTCGAGATTCACTATCATTCTTGATTAATGTGCCATAAAGAGTTTCTTTCGCACGCTTCTTGGAAAAAAGCGACTGTTATAAGAAAAATTAATTTAAATAAGATTCGCATTTGTTCCAAGGACCGTTAAACGTATACGAGATCACGTTTTGATCCACGAAGTTGGGTTCATGAGTTCTTTACATCAGCACGAAGAAGCCTTTGATGTTACACATTAAACGTTCCGAATTTCAAAATAAAACCATTAAAATATTCAGTACTGCATTAGCCGCTGCAGATTCAGATGCTAAAGGGTTTTATTTGGAGAATCATTCCATTCCCAATCGAAGGCATTTTGCTTAATTTCATGTTAGAAAGCCCTAATTGGTTTTATTCATAATCGTTTAATGTATGAAAAACATACACACATTTTTTAAGAATATTAAATTTGTTTTAAAAATCAAATATTGGAAAAAAGCAACCTACTTACTATTTTCTTCACTCACTCATCGGGAACAGACTTGAAATCTGGCTAGCATGTTTCTTTTGTTGAGTAGAGACGTGTTAAAAACGGCTTTTGCGGAATACAACTAACTCCTTGTGAGGGGTGGGAGGCATTTTAGATAACACAATTTGGTTTTTGATCTATTAGATCTATTGACTTGAAATTCAGTAAGCAAGGAGCTTTATTTGACCAGAGATCCTCTAAGAACGAGTTTTGGGAATATAGACTCTCCAAAGAGGTTGTTAGAGTTGTGAGGGCATATATCAAAAGTTCTCGAGTAATTAAACAGTGTGACTTAAATATTCACATACTCACCACGCGAGGGCATATAGATTTTTAAAAAAATCCTTTTTTTGAAATATTAAACTTACAGACATGAACTTTAGTAAGAACGTTTCTTTTGTTGAGTAGATATCTCTTTAGACTAGTTTTTGAAGAAATTTACTCCCAAGGTTTTGCAAGTGGCTGTACCGGTGTTGTAGATAAAAATACCTGTTTTTGAAATTTGATACGCATTTATTTTTAAATAAGTAGGTATTCGAAAAAATTTTTTTTTTTGAAAATCACCTATGAACGGAGGTTGCAAAGGGATTAGATAATTATAATTCTGTTTCCGAAAATTCATGTCTGTCTCTTATAAATAAGGAGGCGAAGATTACATTTTTCATTACAAACAAAAGTTTAATACTTAAACTTAGATATCAATAAATTAAAAAAAAAAACAGTTTATAGTCAGATGCATTATACTTGATGAGGAAAGCGGGGAACATCTAGTAAAAAGTATATTAAAAGTCAGCACCTTATTTTAAAGTCTTATAATTTTGAAATGCGTTCAGATGAAGACGAACCTTAACCCACGATCATCGCGGGTGTTCTGTATACCCCAGCAACAAGAAAAGCCTCCTACGATTCTAAAAAGAATGCGCAGAACCACGATCTACTCTGTTGCTGCCCATTTTAGGTCATTGAACCTTCAGGCCTGATGTAATCAATCTCGAATGGACGATTGGAATGTAACGACCTTCAAAAGTTTATCTGGGGTGCTGAGACCCCAGCGAGTGACACCCCGCGAGTGATTGAGTTATATTTTCGTACTCGAAGCATTTACGGAAAAGTACATTTTACTCTTTCCGTTTACATATTTTTTTCAAATATATTAATATGCATGGATATTTTATTTAAAATTTCAATAAATGTGGTATAAAAATAAATATAATTTATAAAAATAATGGGAAAATATAACTTTTTTAAAAATTTCAAAACATTTTCTAGAAATTATGACAAAACTCCATGGGGAAAGAGAGGGAAAAAGGACTTTGTCGTCTATTAGATATTGTATCAACATATTGTCAAGATGAACTAAGTGAATTCGATGACTGCGTAATTTCGGAACCAAAGTTGGAGAGATGAAACTTGAAATTTTGTAAATTTTTATAATACAGGTGGTGTTGATACCACTGATTGAATGTGCAGTATATATGATGAATGTAATATGTAACCTTGGCCATTACGAATATTTTACATCTATATAATACTGCAGGAATTAATGCTTCCATTGTCCATCATTCGGTTCTTCCTAAAAAAAATGAGACATTCAAGATTATTAGAAGAGATTAGAATGGATCTTGTGCAGCCACAGTGGGTTATGAGATCAGATATCCCAAACCTTAACAAAACACTCAAAAGAAGCTTTACTGACACAGAATATATTAAAAAGAGCATTAATCCACCAAAAAAGGGGCATTGCACTGTTTGTACACGTGTAAAAAGATGTAAAAATTATTTGTTTTTGTCTTCAGAGTCAGAAAAATATGTGCTTAAAGCATATGAATACACAGTCTGCTCTGAATGTTTGAAAATGATTAAAATATTATTTTTTTACTTTTTACTATCTTTATCATTAATTATAAAGTATATTTATTACTGGTATATACGTTTTACTTGTGGTTTATGAAAAAATATAAACTTGTGTACTTAAAAATGAAAATTGAATGCAATAAATTTAATAATTTTGTTTGTATAATACAAAAAACATTTTATACTTCATAAATATATATCATAATTGACTTAAAAATTTTTTCATATTTAAATATACGTGTTAAGAGTTTGGGGTGTTCTCTGCACTCCGCGAGTAACAACGGTAGCAAAAACAGGTGCGAGTGATCACGGGTTAAAGTGATTTGTCGCATTTATTCAACTCCATGGCTTCAAGTAGCGAATTAACTGGGTTCACCCATGTGATAAGTGCAAAAAATCCTATATATATATATATATATAACATATTTGTGAACATACTTGGTTTTTAATTTGAACTTTCGGATTTTAGACATTTTTTCTACCTATATAACTATTTTAAAGATGAGTGCGTCATCTTTGGTGTTCGAGGGTTTACTTATATTATGTAATTAATTGTTTTAGAATTTTAATATTTTAATATAATACTTTCAGAATGCGACGGGAAATTTTAAATTTTTTCAAATTTAATGGTTTAATTTTAATTTTTTAAATTTTTAAATTTTAAAAATTGGATATTTTCCGATTAATTATCAAGTTGAAATAGGGGAAGGTTTTTTCCAAAAACAGTTTAACCCCTTTTTATCGGTCCTAAGTCCGAGGTTGCACTTGGATATTTTATAAAATTTTATTATAAAATTTTTTTTAAGTTTGTTTGAAAACGTTGGAATTTTATCTTCATATTCCCATTGATATTTTAAAATGGGTTTTAATGTTATAAGATTCATTTGATTTGGGTTTTTTAATTGATTATTGAGTTGTGTTTTGAAATTTTAAAATTTTAAAAATATGTATGTATATATATATTTTTCTTTCTTAACAAGTCTAGAATACGGTGGTAAAGGGTTTTTTAAAATTCGAAGTCGTTATAAAGAAGCAGGTGTTAAAAGAGCAGTTGTTCGTAGATCCAAGTTAAGATTTTCATTTTTTTTTTTAATCGGACTTGAAACTTTTAAAAACGTTTTTCTAAAAAATGTTTTTTTTGCTTTTCCATCATAATTTTCAAGAACGATTGGGTGGAATGACTTCAAATTTATAGGGTAGACTCAGCACATGCATACGAACCGAATGGACTAAGTAATTTCAAAATGCAACATATTTCTTTTTTTATAACGAAAACATAACAAAAACCGCATGAAATTCGAAACTTTTCTTCAGAGGTCTACTAAAACCCAATTTTAAAATTTTCAATTTAGTATAGTTCATTCTTTTGGATTTAAGGTTTGATCAAAAAACCTCGTTACTTGATTTTATTTCAGATAAGCCAATCCGCTGGAATCGTGGAGGAAGGAGCGTCCATTTTTTTTAGGCGGGGTGTTCGAGGCCAAAAACCCCGTTCATTATATTTTTGGCTAAACATTTAAATACATACCTTTAAATCCCGATCACTGCACGGGGGGCGTACACCCCCGCAACAAGAAAATCCCCCGGGAAATTTAAAAGAATGCGAGAACCACTATTTTTCTTTTAGCTGCCAACTTAACCAAATGAACCTTCATGCCTGATCAAACCCCCTTCTCGAAAGATTGAATGTAAAGACCTTCAAAAATTTATCTGGGGGCTGAGAACCCTCGGAAGTTGAAATGTATACAGTCTGTCTGAATGTTTGGAAAATGGTTAAAATATTATTTTTCTATACTTTCTACATGTTATCTCATTAATTATGAAGTATATTTATTATTATATATGTTTTTTTACTGGGTTTTTAAAAACATAAAAATTTTTGTTTTGAAATGAAAATTTTGTATGTCTAGTTTAAATTAATGTAGTCTCATTTGTATGCAATAAATTTAATAATTTCATTTGTATAATACAAAAACATCGTGTACTTTATAAATATGTATCATAATGACTTAATTTTATTTTCATAATTAAATACACGTGTTAAAAGTTTGGGGTGTTCTCTACACCCCGCGAGTAACGACGGTAGCAAAAACAGGCGCGAGTGACGTGGGTTAAAACACAATTAATAAATTATAAGAAACTTTAAGTTCTATTTTTTTACTAGTCGTCAAAAAAAATTCCCTGAAAATGCTTAAAAAGTAGGCCGTCTCATGGATGAACCCCATTAAGGGACTAGACAATTTTACAGTATCATAGGTTTCATTATACAGCTCCATATTTTTGAAGAAGTCAACGCTTCTCTACTAATATTTTCGAACTAATTTGATGGATAAAATCCATTGACAAATCGTATTTCAATTAATCATATTAAAACAAATACATCAGCATTATTGTATGATCCATTGACAGACGTATGAGTATATGCAATATTTTTCTGAGTGTGAGTAGCTTACGTAACTGCATCGACAAAGGATTAAATATTATTTATCGGTACGTACGAATAACGTTAGTTTTAGTAAAAACTAAATGTGAAATGATAAATTAATTTTTATAAAATTTTTAATCTGTCAAAAAGATATAATTTAATATAGATTCAGTCTTTCAATTCTACTGTAGACTCCAATTGATCTAGCGCAATGTGTAGTGTGTAACGATCCTAAAACTGTGTAATAGTACGACCAGTATCATAATGAATGACCGCAAACCGCTTCATGTTAATCGAGCTGGAACTATGATTATAGATTCATGAAGTAATTAAATTCCTTTGTCCCATGTTCAATTCCGTGTTGTTTTTTATGATGCATTCCATTTTATGGTCGAAAAAGTGACGTGTCATCACACAAGTACTAATCAGGACTGTAAAGACAGCCAGGATACTCAACACCTCCTTCTGTACATCACGTTCCCCAGATTTAAATTTTAAAAATGTTTGGAATGCCTTAGGTGTAAGTCTTGCTCTGTTCTACAACAGGTTCCAGAAAACAATTATATCCTCATTTGTGTACTGAAAGGAAACGAAAATATATGTCTGATGTCAGCAGTATGGCTAGTAATTTGAACAATTGCATGGGGCTGTGTTTGCCCAGTGGTTAAGGTATCGGATCATAGCAGGCATGTCATGAGTTCGGGCCCAGTACCACGAAAGACCCACCATGTAGGGACGTGATGCACGTAAATCTGTCGAAAGCTCAAACATCCTCTCGTTGGTGTGGTGTGGTAGTTAGGAGAGGGGGATGTCAGTTCAGGTGTCGTCCTCATCACTTGACCATGGTTCAAAATTACAAGGTCCGTCGCCAATAGCCCTCGTGTAGCTGAACAGCGCGACGTTAATATTCACTCACTCACTTTAACAGTTGCATTGTACTTCACAGCTGGCTACTAATGTATATTTTGATATGAAAGCAAAATGAAAATCAAATTTATAAAATAATTAGCAGTTACTGAAAAACAACCTAAAAATATCATAAGATAAACTCAACTTGCATGCAGTCTTTGTTTTAATAAATACCCTCCCTCAGAGCTGTTTTTAACCTCCCCAGTGCCCTGGGCACCTCAAATTGTTAGCCCCTCAGACTATTTCCAGAGCACCCCTCTCCCTTCTTTAGTTCTTACCTTGCTAGTTTTGGTACGGGAAGGATTTTCCCTTAACTCTCTTACTCTTTCCAGTTTCTTTGCTTTTGCTGTTTGGAGAGTCTTTCTATTCTCCACCCCCTATGGATCCGATGTGTCCTGTACGGGCAACTTTAAGAAAAGGATAGTGGCACGATTTTCCCTCACTTGTTCATTTCTTACCTTACATCACAGACCACCCACCCACCCTTTTGTAAATTAGTACAGAAAATTAATGGAATCGTTTGCAATTATAATATGAAGCATATTATAACTTAACTCACAGTGGCGCGACAGCCCATAAGGGCCAAGGCCTACTGGGCCCAACCTAGTATACACGACCTTGGGCCTTGAGAGGCATGAGCAGATGTTCAGCTCAGGTGGTCCGTCTGACGTGAAATCCCCAGTGTTAAGTTCCGCAGCAAGCTTGGTACTCATTTATCGACCCACTGAAGGGATGAAAGGATGAGACAACCTTGCCCAGCCCGGGGTTTGAATCCGGACCTGGGGCGTGGAAGCGCGATGCACTGGAGCATATTATAGCATTTAACAACATCAAACCAGCTTTTCATTTTCCATGGTAAATCTCATTTTAGTCTACTCTTTTGAGGGCAGAAATGCTTCTCTCATAACTTGCCAGATGGTAGTGCGTTCACTGTAACTTTAGTTTTTTTTTTCTTTTTTCACCCTCCAATTTCTGGCGCCCCAAATCTTTAGCGCCCTAGGCACGTGCCCAGTGTGCCTAAGCGGAAAACCATCCCTGCCCTTCCTTCCTAATAATCCTTCACGCAAGATTTTGCCATTTTGATTAACTGAGTGGTTATTCATGTCCCAGTTTAAAAACAGCACAAAAGGTTTTCGCAATAGATCTCAACATTTTGACCCAAGGCAAGTACGAGGACGACACCTGAGTTGGTACTTCATTCTTCAAATTTTTGTATCGCCCTGACGTTCAATGATTCCGCTATAATGTGTTCTCTGGGAATCAGGACTCGAGCAGACTGAAACAAAGTCGTTTGCAACTTTGAATTTTAATCCAATGCTTCTCAAACTTTCAATATTTGCGACCCGATATTCAATCATAATTTTCATGTCGCCCCCTTCATACGACTTTAATCTTTATAGTGCCACCGGCGTCTATAAACGTCTTGTTCAGCCAAGGCGTTAACTGCTCCGAATGTATATATACGTTTTTACGAAGTATAGTCTTTTCTGTGCACTGCTTCAAATAAAATTATTTCGAAGGCTTTGGAATGCAAAAAAAGGACCTTGATGCGGTTTGCGAAGAATTTACTTATTCCACAGGATTTGCTTTTTTATTCCTTTTTTTCTCCTCCCAACATGCGGGGCTACGTGGAAAACGAAGACATAGGAGAGAGAATCGCGTAACTGTTAGTCAGCAATTAAGGGATTAATTATAAACCGTACAAATTACTAAGTAAGTGTTATTTTTGTATATAATCTTGTATATAGCATGCCCTTGGGGGATCACTGGTAATTATTAAACGTTCTTTATTTAGTAGTATTTGTTGAATTAATTATAAAATATATTGTGTAGTACTAATACATTTATAAGTGTATCATATCAGTGTAAATGTGTGTTATATTTTTATTATGTCAGAATGTACTTGTTTGTTTACTTTCAGAATTAATAATTTTTAAAAAATCTTTTGTTTTCGACTTTTTAATAGTGATTGCTCCCCCCTCGTAGTGTTATCCTGCCTCCTTAGGGAAGGGGTACCCCACTGTTTGAGAAACGCTGCCTAAATCTAAACACAAAGGGGCCTTTGAATGGCATCTTACAATCCTAACTTACAAGCCATGCGAGGACTTTTAAAATGATACATGCAATTTATTTATTTATTTGCTGGACCGGGTTTTCTGTCACAGGTAGTTATAATTCCAGACACCAACATTACCTGCAAGATCGATACATTACGAATCAGGATTTCCCACTATTTCAACCCTAATGACTCTTATGCGTATTGAACGCGGTAACTCGTAAATAGTGCGCATGTTTAAATCTCTATCGTGAATCGTAATACTTTGCATGAAAAGTAACATTTCGTTCGAATTTTGTATATTTTACTCACGTTTTTTTCATCTTTCAAAATACACGAGTGAAATTGTAGATTGAAAACGAAACGAAGATTTGTATCTCTTCACAAAGTAGTTATCCTTTTTTTTTTTTTTTTTTTTTGTCTACTGCGAAAGGTAATCTAGTTTATTTATAGCTGTGTTCTCTCGTTCGAAACAGTTTAAACTGACGCAGTTTATTGTAATTTGGAAGCGTTGTGAATCCTGAATCAGAAATATCAATCATGTTAGTTTTAAGATTTCTTACATTCATTCATGAATTCAACGAATGCAAAAATAAACTCATTTGTTACTTGACTGTTACTCAGTTCGCGTACTATTAGTTCACACTCTCCCTATATATATATATATATATATATATATATATATATTTCCAATTTTCAATCGCGCGTTAATAAAATACTTTCTATTCATCCATTAAAGTTCAAATATATTTTTCAATCTTTGTAGTGGATGACACTTGATGTTAATACAGTTTTTTAAATATTAACTCTTAATTAAATTTTATTTTTAAATTTATTTTGCGTTATTTCTGTCTTAGTTATATCTAGCTGCAACAGATGGCACCAATACATTTTTCTAATAAAGTAGGAATTGACGCTAAAAATAAATTCTTTATATATATATATACTTGTTTCTTCTATGCTTGTATTTATTTGATATGATCAAGAAAAATAAGGAGAGTACTATAGAGCAACATCAGGGCTATTGGCGGCGTACGTTGTGACTCGGCCAATTATCGAGGACGACACTTAAGCTAGCACTCCTCCCCCTTTGTCCAAACTTCTACTCCACACCTACGTTTGGAACTTGAGCCTCGAGAAATTTAACGAGGATCAGCTCATCTATGTAGAAGGTCTTCAGTTACACTAAGGCTCAAAATCATTGCATCAAGGCCATGAACATTGGTCCTGGTGTCACTGAAGACCTTCCACGTAGAAGAGCTATGCACTTTAAATCTGTCAGTGCTTTAAAGTCCACCCGTTGAAATGTAGTGGTAGTTTAGAGAAGGGGTGCCAGCTCAGTGTCGTCCTATTCATTTGATCGTGGTTCAAATTTATGACAATCGTCACCATAGCCTTCGTGTTGCTTTAGAATGCAAAATCAAATAACACTCGCACATTCGGCGGCACCAGGACTTGAACACGTGGCTCAACAAAAACACTAGTCTGAGAATTTAGTTTTAAAATGTTTATTTCTTGTTGATTTTAACCAACATTCTGATTTTTTTTAATTTATCCATGTTGAAACGGAGGAAATTTAGATTATCGCTATGTGTCAGAGACAAATACGATAAATACTTTCAGGATAATTCTTTACATAGGTTAAGGTACTCGGTAAATCCAAAATGACCGGACAATCCTTTTTTTTTATTTAATCTTATCCCTTGCATTATTATCTTTCGATCGATATATCCTTTTGCATGTCAGAAAGAAGTTGGATAAAACTTCTTTTGAAAAATATAAATTAACAAATTAAGGCAATTCAACCACGCCCCAGTTTTAGGAAAAAAGGTAAAAAAAAAGCATTCCGATAAAAAAAAAATATTTTAAAAAATAAATAATAACTATAAGAAAAGGTGTAATATATAAAGCAAGATATTACTTAGACATTATAATAATGTAATTTTTTTCTTCGTGAAATGTGTGCATGTAAAATTTTTAAATTAAGGCATTTTATATTAATAATTTCAGTTTTTATTCCTCATGTTTTTCACACAAATCTAATACTTCAATATTGGGGCCGTGGTAGCCGAGTGGTCAAGGTATCGGATCGTGGATGGCCTTGTCACGAGTTTGGGCCCAGTACCACTAAAGACCCATCGCGTAGGGCAGCGATGCACGCTAAATCTGTCGAGAGCTGAAATGTCCTCCCGTTGGTGTGGTAATTAGGAGAGGTGGTGCCAGCTCAGGTGTCGTCCATGTCACTTGACCCTGGTTCAAAATCACGTGGTCCATCGCCAAAAGCCCTCATGTAGCTGAACAGTGCGACGTTAATATTCACTCACTCAATATTTCAATGTTATGTGAAGAAAAGAACTAAAATAATTTCCGTCACGACAGAAAAACAATTTTTTTTTAACATTTTCCTTGAATTTTCTTGTGCGATTAATAACTTTCTAAAAATTGATCATTTATAAGAATGTATAGGTTGAAAAGAATACAAAAATGCAAAACTATTTTAAATAAAAATATATAAATTATGTCTAAAGTGGAATTTTAAGTTTTTATTTAAGCTCATTATCATTTTTTCAGGGTCATGTAACTTTTCTCAGATTCTGTTTTTTCGGTACATTAGTGCAATCAAAATGCTACTCCTTCCACAATTGCTTACCAATCACTTCCATTTTCTCTTGTGTTATATATAAAGCATGTAACAAAATTAGGGATCCATTTTACTGTAAATTGAATACTTTTTTTAAAAAAAAAATTAAAATTTTCGAAGATACTGGCTGTTTCGTAGAATTTTAGCATGTATGTTTATTTTTTCTCTCCAAAACTAATTAAGCTGTTGTAAAATCGATCTCTAAAGTTGTTAAGACACATCCTTAAAAATATTACAACACAATTTCATACTTACAAAAGGAGTATAATTTTCAAATTTTCCAAATTATCTTCCAAAAATTTAAATTTTGAAAATTGTATGAATAATATGTGAGAAATTTAATATCGTATCATTTTCTTAAATAGAAACAATATATGAAGTGCTAAAATATAATTTTTAACTTCATGAATAAAAAAAACTGTTCCAAGGGTACCGAGTACTCTTAAAGTCGGTAGCTATTTCTGAAAATTTATAATATGGTAATATAATCCCTCCTTTAATTAAAAAAATAATTAAACTTTCCATGAAAATACCCGTTTTTACATTTTCTTTCCAAGGTTGTTATTATTATTTTTTTTCATTGTCCTTGTACATGATGCACATACGAGTGAATCATTTCTTCCTCTTCTGAACGGAATCTCAAAATTCATAATGAAATCTATTTAGAAGAAATGTTCACTCCAAATCCTTTGGAAAACCTTCAACAAGAGAGATTTTACAATGAGATAGAATATTCTATACAAAGTGTGAATTTAATTAAATTAATTAAAGACATTATAATATGCGAGTTTCCAAGAGCAAAATATAAATTTCATACATTGTAGAGGCATTAAAATAAAAAACAAAATTCAGAACATAACAAAAATATATCATAGTTATTTAATTTTTATGCACTAGGAAATCACAAGAAACAAGTAATATATAAAAAAAAAATTAAGTCAATTAATACTTAGATCAAAAAAGAAAAATTTTATTTTTAGATACTTTTATCAAATAATTACAATTACTATATAAATTGTGACACACACAACACCAAGAATCTCAATATTAAGTGGTAAAATAGAAAGCGATTTTCCATTTTCCTTTCTGTATAGGGTGTTGGACTATTTTTTTTTTGTTCTATTTATTCATTTATTTCATTTAATTATCCCAATAAAGTAGTTTTGGGTAAACACGGGTGACACGACCCCGGGGTACCCCAGTGATCTTTCTCTATTTTCGACCCTCCATCTTGTCCTTTTCTTCTTTTCCCGTCCAGACCACAGACCTATGAATATTTGGTGCAGTATAGCCAAAACTGGCTCTTGTGCCATAAAACACCAAACTCACAAACTCACTCCTAATAAAGTAGTTTGGTAAAAAACAAACCACATACTCAGAAATAACGCCACCCCAAATGGGATTCAAACCCATGACCTTTGGATTAGAAGTCCAACGCGCTATCCAATGCGCCACAGGGACACAACGAACGTCTTATTTTTTTTATGCTGTTGGACTATTATTTTTGACTTACTATTTATTCATTAAATATAATTAATAAATCAATATTTGAAGAAAAAAACTGTATTGACATCAAGTGTCTTCCACCACAAGTTTAAAAAAGTGTATTTCAACTTGATTAGATGATTAAAAAGTATTTTATTAACGACTGAAAATTTGTACAAGATATATATATATATATATATATATATATATATGAGGGTGAACTCTAATAGTAGGAAATGAAAAATACAATGCAAAGTAAAATATCAGATTATTCTGCAAGAAACTTGAAACTTTTTTATTTTATAATTTCTTTAAATTCTTGTGAATAATTTGTTTAATTGATTTTTATTAAATACATGCATGTAATCACATCTATGCTAATGCAATATACTCTAATAAACTCAATTTTATTGAATATATATATATATATTTCGATATCTTTTAACACGAAGAAATGTTACATTCCCTTCAGTTTCGTGTTAAGCGATTTTCATTGTTCACTGATCCTGAACAAGTAGTATAAAAAAATTTTTAAGCCAATTCCTATTTTGAATGGGTGAATAGAAAGTACTTTATCATCGATTGAAAATTTTAACAAGATATATACATACATATCGAATTATATATATATATATATATATATATATATATATATATATATCAGTGGTGTAACAGAGAATATTAGAGCCCCCCAGCAAAGTCAGGTTTTGGGCTCCTATCTGGATCGTACAAGTGTACGTACTTGGCGTTCCAGTTAGGTTTTCGGCTCCCTAGAACCCTGCTCCCCTCCGCGATGCGGGAGTATACGTTACGCCACTCGTATACATATAGAGAGGGAGAGTGAACTAATAGTAGAAACTGAAAAAAGAGCATAATTTGTCTGCATTGTTGTAACAATGCTAACACCCGGTTTGGCTAATTTTGGCTGAAAAAACGATTTTCGACACCAGCTTTTGTCATTGCTTTAACAGTTACATTGTTACAACAATGGAGACGAATCAAAGTTGGCGTCGAAGACCGGTAATTAATTAAATTTATTTTAATTAATGAATTGATATATGGAAAAACTGTATTAACATCAATTGTCATCCAGTACGTTTAAAAAAAGTGTATTTCAATTTGATTGGATGATTAGAATGTATTTTATTAAGGATTAAAAATTTGTGAACAAGATAAATATATATAGAGGGAGAGTGAGTTATAATAGTAGGAATTGAAAAAGAGATATGAATACTATAACTTATTTAAAAAAAAAAATAGAGAACCACGATTTAGAAATTTTTTTTATTCCATAACGGGGCGTCCTACCAGTGGTTTGGTATTTTCAATTCCTACTATTAGCTAACACTCTCTCTATATTTATTTATTTATTTATCTTGGTGGAATATCCAATTATTAATAAAATACATTTTAAAGCGCTCCATTGAGCTGAAATTTTACAATAATTATAATTAATAAAAATTAATTGATTAAAACTACTTATGGAAAGAATTACAAATACAGCAACGCTGGCATCATTTTTGGCGACTTGTGTCAAAACTTGAGAAGATTTTTTTTTTCTCACGTTTTAAAGCATTCAGTTGAACTGAAATTTTATAGACACGATTGTTTTGGATGACAATACGATACTTCAATGATAATTAATAAAAATTGATTACCAATTAATGTTGTTATTCTGTAATTTGCTTATACATATTTATATTAATCGTAACTATTTAATAAAAAGTAGCTAAAATAAGAAATTTCTTTGATGATTTCAGTCGGAATTGACTTATTTTTTTTATTTTTTTTAATTATTTGTTTTTCATCCGCTTTGTACACGTGACGTAATTTTCACGTCACGTCGAAAGGGATTGCATAATTGCCGCCTGCGGGAGACATTGATGAGGATTAACAGTTTACAGAAACTGCTCATTCTGGCGACGACTGGCACCGTTGTCTTGTGACAGACGGACAGTTTAAGCGACAGATCAATAAAAGTATTGAGGGGAAGGGAATTAATTTTTCTAAGGTAAATAGTTCCGACTGTTTTTTTTGTAGCTACTTGTAGCTATTACTTTACCAGAGGTAATTTTTTATTGGTAGAAAGTCAAACTAATTTTTATGCTTTGAGTTGCTATCAGCACCAGATGGAAAATACAAATAAAGTGTGAATTTGATAAGTGGTACCTCTTGTGAAATTGTGATTAAACTTTTTTACTTCTGAATACATCAATTTCTCATAACTATAATTAAATCTTGTTAAGGTATCCGAATACGTTAAGAGTACTTTAAAAAAAATATCGTACTAATACATTATAAATGTTCTTTTTTAGGAATCAATATCAATAAATACTAATATTTAACTAACAATATTTTTATGAAATCATCATAATTATACAAAATTTACAATTATAAGTGAAATTTTAGCATTTAATTTTATAAAACTTCAAAGCTGTTAGAGAAAAAAGTAATACACTTACATCAGTAAAAGTATTACTAAAAATATATATTAGATGCGTTCATCCAGAAAACGTACTAAAATTTGAAAGTTATATAAAAATATAAAAATTTTAGAGCGGATCCAGTAAATATTGCAAGAAGTGTGACATTCTTTATGTGAGACCAGTGGCGCACACAAGGGAGGTGGGGTCTTGGGGGTCCGGAACCCCCAAAACCCATGATTTTTTTTTCCGGTTGATTATAATTCTAAGTATATAGTACCTAAAATTTAATTAAGTATTTGTTATTAATGATTAATTTAATTTAATGCTAATTATTCAATAATTAGATTTTTACTGTGCTTTGTTCCCGAAAATTGACAAAATCAAAAGAATCATGATACAAGAATGGCGAACTTTCGACCCTACCTCCTTGACAAATTGCTGTGTGTGCAACTTTGTGAGACCATTATATAAAAAAATAGGCCATAACTCAAAAAATATTCATACAATAAGAAATATTTTAGTACCTTTTATAGAATATATAATATAAATATATCCAGTTCAAAACGTTTCATGGAAATACATTTATAACATTTTGAATCATCAGAATCGTTATGATTTTGAACAACTTAAATGTCCACTTCTTTTAAATTAAAGACCCACTTCCAGTTTTTCTTTTTTTATAAAATTGATTGTAATCTGGTCTATAAATAGCGTTGAAATAAAATAAAGTATGTTTTGTAAAGCCAAAAAAAAGCTCTATTCAAAAAAATTAAAAACAAAAAGTATGTATTTTGTCCGAATTTGGTCATTTCAACGTGTTCGGATACCTTAAAAGTAATTTAATATTTAGTTATCTAAACAAAATTTTACTTTCGAGAAAATTTATTGCATTTATTATGTGCCACGAAAACCTTAAGAAACTTGTCTTATTAAATTTCTTTTATTCTGTTGCCAAATCGTAGAAAAAGAGAGAGGTGGAACACGACATATTTCATTTACACATTTAACTGGCATTTTTTTCATAAATTTCATAAAAAATTCTTATTTTAAAATTTTATGTGAATGCACGTTGTTGCTGAATTCGAACGACAATTACAGGGAGGTGATAGAAGGCAACATGGTTAATGGCAAATTACTATAGAACACGGGTCGCGCACCACGTTTAGTCAGAGTAATTCGCAGGAGCGGTTATGAATGGTGAGATGCCGAGTGGAATGAAAAGGAGCAATAAGAGGTAAGAAATACATTTATTAGACGTAAAGTATGTTTACAGTACAAAAAATGTATCACTGTTCGCAGGGGTGGTTCTGGCAATTTTGCCGCCCTGGACAGAAAAGGAAAACGCTGCCCCTCTCTCCAAAGCAAAAAATTATAACTGAAAAGGTAAATTGTTCACATAAATACACACCTATAAACGAGTAATTCTTGCGAACAAGAAGGTAACATAACAATATATATATGTAATAATTCCACATCTAGCATCCTTTCAATTAACTCTTTTTAATACTATTTAAACAAGCTTTAATTCTTTGGTTTAAAACTAATGCCTTAATCTTAATCAACTAGTATCCGAAATCTCTGTCCCGCCCATTTTAACCAATCAGAGCTACAATTACATAATAGTCACTGCCGGTATATAAAGCGAAAATCTTGTGTGATCGCCCTCTTTGTCTGTTTGTTTTCACCATATAAGCGTCGCAGTTTTTGTCTCCAGCTCGTCGTCTTGATTATGTGTAAATAGCTGCAGCTTTATGCCTTTGTGTGAATGTTTGCTTATGTGTTGTCGTAACGCCTTTGTTGCTTCATGTGAAAATAAAGAAGAATAAAATGCAATCTGAAGTTCTCCACTTATTCGAAAACGACCAACACCGACCCACGATGTTATACACGACACACGCACACACATACATACATATATATATATCCTTACTAATATTATAAACGTGAAAGTTTGTGTGGATGTTTGGTACTCTTTCACGCAAAAACAACTGAATGGATTTTAATGAAACTTTACAATAATATAGTTCATACATCAGAATAACACATAGGCTATAATTTATAAAAATATTGTATAAAGTGTCCACAATATAACGATTATAGTCAAGTAAGTAGGAAAAAATTCTGCCATCTGCAAAAATGCCCGTGATAGCATATATCTATCTTTTATGTGTGAAGCAAAACTTTGCGTTTTGTTTTGTCTACGCCAGGCGCCAGGAACTACAAAAGCTTGACTAGGCGGAGTGTGAGGATTATTACAATTTTAACATAAAATAAATACAACAAAAAATAATATTAACGTATTAAACTTCCAGATATAAATTACTTTTATGCTATTTTAAGCGTTCGTTACACAAAATTTGTAACAATGTGTTACTTTTGCGGAGCAGAAATCAGCTTAGGAAGGTGTTTTCAAAAATTGACCCACAAGCGAGTTCCGGGGAGTTATACATAAAAAAAAATACTTTTTATCAGCTTTTAGATCTACAGACTTAAAATTTAACAAACAGGGTTTTCTTTTATTCAGCTGAGATATGCAAAATGTTTTTTTTTTTTTTTAATTTGCAATTCACGTAAAATTAACTCATTAAAAACCTCTTTATCCTTTAATCTGTATTGTTTAATTTTTCAATTCACCCGTGCGAAGAACGGGTATAACAGCTAGTATATATATTATTTTTTTAAAATCAAAAAATTAATAAATAATTTGAAAACTAAGGGCATTATCTGTTATTATTTCAATGGAGTGAAATGTAAGAGAAGGAATCGCACCTAATTTAGCAAGCCAATTTCTTCGAAAAAGAATCTACTGATGGTGAGGATCACAAGCGTTTACTTTTACTTATAGTAACTACACTCAAGACTAAAATAAAACATCCCTTGGGGTTTTCTTTTACTAAAGCTGATTACTTTTTTTA